>ONZH01003331.1:0-17945 GCA_900303285.1 Rhinella marina
CTAAACTTATACATAAAGGTTATTAAACCCAACTGTAAACGTCCTAAAATATTTTTTCTAATATACTTTATGTACTTATTTTTTTGTTTTGCATGCATATAGACACCTGAAGTTCGGGTGCCTACAGCTCTTTGCAACCTGTACACTGCTGTGTATGGGAGTACGATTCCGTTACACCACACCAGGCTCTGTGAGAGTGGGAGCACTATTAGATTAGTTAGGGAGAGTGTATTTAAAAGGGTTGTCCAGCCTTTTTGATTGATGACCTATCAATTCAAAAATATACAGTATAGGTATATACAGAACAGAATATGAAATCCATAGCACATCGATGCTTCTTGTGTACCAGCGCTGCTCTGCTAAAGTGTGGTTATTAGTAGCGACACGCAGCAGATTTAGCAGAGTGGAACGCAGCTGTCCACTGCAATGCTGATGGTGCAGTGTAGTTCTGCGCCATGTCATGGTATAGACATCAATTAAAGGGGCTACATACAAGTCTATGGAAGCGATTTTCCCATAAAATGAATGGGGCGTGAGGTTGTAATTACACTACTCACCACTACCCCCTTTACGGCTAGGATGTAAACAGTAAAGAGGGCAGCGCTGGTACGCGCGCACCTCCTCATCAAACAGCTGATCGGCGGGGGTGACTGTGTTGGACCCCCGCCGATCTGATATTGATGACCTATCCTGAGGATAGGTCATCAATATATATAACTCGGAGAACCCCTTTAAAAAAGGCTGGACAACCCTTTAAAATTACACTCACCCTAACCAATCCAATATTGCTCCCGCTCTGACATTTATGGTATCCATGTTGAGTTCATTGATTGGGGCCAGATAGTGAGTCCAATGGGGAGATGGGAAGTGTTGGAATGAGAGAGTTGGTATATTTTTTAGGTGGCTGGACAGGTATGGGTTACAGGACTGCAAGAGCGGAAGCAGTTTTTGTAGCTTGAATAAGGCACACCACTAACAGAGGCCCTCTAGAATCTACATATAAAGATCATATTACATGTAAGCTATTTGTGATTTTTTTTTTGAAAACAGCCAACTACCACCTGTGGCGCTGTCCCTTCTGTCACATTTGCAGAAATGCCTAGGGTTTTCACTATGGTTTCTAGAGGTACGTGGTCACCAGGAGAATCTTGTACGAAGTGAAGCAAAACCTTTTCTCCTCCTAATGAAAAAACACACAATGAGTTAAAAGATCATTTCAGCTACAAATAAGAGATTTTGAATTGTATTAGCATATGACCCAGTGATCACAACATGCTAAGAGTTTACGTAAAGAAGCTCCCTCCTGCCACCATGTGGCTGCTTTGGGTAAAGTCTCAATTTTCATATTTCTGCAGGGAAAATAATGCTCAATACAAAATCCATTTACCTTTACTGACTATCAGCATCCCCCCACTCTGCAGGAGATCTCCACTGAAGTTTCCTTGCACCCCATCGGCATTTGCCTAAAAATGCAAGTTGAAGAACATGTTAAATATCTATATATCTAGCACTCTGTCTGCATCGCAATAAATTAGAATATCATAGAAAACTCAATTTATTTCAGTAATTCAGTAAAAAAGTGGAACTCATATATTCTATAGATTCATTACAGAGTGATCTTTTTCAGTGATGGTGATTATGTCTTACAGCTAATGAAAGCCCAAAAGTAAGTATCTCAAAAAATTAGAATATTGTGAAAAGGTTCAATATTGTAGACTCATGGTCACACTGTAATCAACACTCAACAACTGCAATGGTTTCCTAAGCCTAAATGGTCCCTCAGTCTGGTTCAGTAGGCTACACATTCATTGGGAAGATGTCTGACTTGACAGGTCCAAAGTCCTGTTTTCAGATGAAAGTAAATGTTGCACTTTATTTGGAAATCAAGATCCCAGAGTCTGGAGGAAGAGAGGAGAGGCACTCAATCCAAGCTGCTTGAGGTCTAGTGTGAAGTTTTCATAGTCAGTGATGGTTTGGGAAGCCATGTCATCTGCTGGTGTATGTCCACTGTGTTATAGCAAGTCCAAAGTCAGTGCAGCCGTCTACAGGAAATTGTAGAGCATTTCATGCTTCCCTCTGCTGAAAAGTTTTATGGAGATACTAATTTCATTTTCCAGCAGGACGTGGCACCTGTCCACACTGCCAAAAGTACCAATACCTGGTTTAATAACCACAGTATCACTGTGCTTGATTGGCCAGCAAACTCGCCTGACCTTAACCCCATAGAGAATCTATGGGGTATTGTCAAGAGGACGATAAGAGAGACCAGACCTAACAATGCAGACGAGCTGAAGGCTACTATCAAAGCAACCTGGGCTTCCATGACACCTCTGCAGTGCCACAGGCTGATCACCTCCATGCCACGCCGCATTGATGCAGTCATTCATGCAAAAGGAGCCCCAACCAAGTATACTGTACATGCTGTTCAGTAGGCCAACATTTCTGTATTAAAATCATTTTTAATGGGTCATATAATATTCTAATTTCCTGAGATACTAATTTCTGGGTGTTCATTAGCTGTAAGAAATTATCATCTACATTAAAGGGAGTCTTTCAGCTGTTTTTCACCTATATAACTAACAGCACTGCCCCACAGAAGATTGCATACACATCCCTCAGACATACCAGTGTGCACTGTGTGTCTGTATTACATGTCACATCCCAGACATACCTGTGTGCACAGTGTGTCGGTATTACATGTCCAGGAAAAGCACTTTTATTCTGTTGGAAAACAGCTCCCAAGTGCCCAGCTGAAAGTGAAACTAAAAACAGCTTTCTCTCATGACTCGATTTCTAACAGCTATATCTTCAGATATAATGCTGCTATTTTTGGTATTATTTGAAAGCTTGGAATGCCAGCTTTCATAGAAGGTCAGAACCATTTTTCTATCTGCTACCAATCCCGAAATATGAGCAGCTAAAGCAGCCCTCCACTCTTCAGTCTGGTTTGCTTTGGCACTTGCAGCAGCAGAGCCGGGCACTTAGTAACATAGTAACATAGTTTGTAAGGCCGAAAAAAGACATCTGTCCATCCAGTTCAGCCTGTTTTCCTACAAGTTGATCCAGAGGAAGGCAAAAAAAACCCTGTGAGGTAGAAGCCAATTTTCCTCACTTTAGGGGAAAAAATTCCTTCCCGACTCCAATCAGGCAATCAGAATTAAAACCCCTGGATCAACGACCCCTCTCTAGTAACTATAACCTGTAATATTATTACCCTCCAGAAATACATCCAGGCCCTTCTTGAACTCTTTTAGTGAACTTACCATCACCACCTCCTCAGCAGAGAGTTCCAATAGTCTCACTGTCTTACCGTAAAGAATCCTCTTCTATGTTATGTACAAACTTCTTTCCTCCAGACGCAGAGGATGTCCCCTCGTCACAGTCACAGTCCTCGGGATAAATAGATGATGGGAGAGATCTCTGTACTGACCCCTGGTATATTTATACATAGTTATTAGATCTCCCCTCAGTCGTCTTTTTTCTAAAGTGAATAACCCTAATTTTGATAATCTTTCTGGGTACTGTAGTCCACCCATTCCAGTTATTACTTTAGTTGCCCTCATCTGAACCCTCTCCAGCTATGCTATGTCTGCCTTGTTCACAGGAGCCCAGAACTGTACACAGTACTCCATGTGTGGTCTGACTAGTGATTTGTAAAGTGGCAGGACTATGTTCTCATCATGGGCATCTATGCCCCTTTTGATGCAACCCATTATCTTATTGGCCTTGGCAGCAGCTGTCTGGCACTGGCTTCTACAGCTTAGTTTGCTGTTCACTAAAATTCCTAGGTCCTTTTCCATGTCAGAGTTACCCAATGCTTTACCATTTAGTATGTACTGGTGACTTGCATTATTCCTTCCCATATGCATAACCTTACATTTGTCAGTGTTAAACCTCATCTGCCACTTCTCTGCCCAAGCCTACAGTCTATCCAGATCCATCTGTAGCAGTGTACTGTCCTCTTCTGTGTTAATTACTTTACACAGTTTAGTGTCATCTGCAAAAAAATTGATATTTTACTGTGCAAGCCTTCTACAAGATCATTAATAAATATATTCAAAGAAATAGGACCCAATACAGACCCCTGTGGTACCCCACTAGTGACAGTGACCCAATCTGAGTATCTACCGTTAATAACCACCCTCTGTTTTCTATCACTGAGCCAGTTACTTACCCACATACAGACATTTTCTCCCAGGCCAAGCATTCTCATTTTGTATACTAACCTTTTATGTGGTACCGTGTCAAACGCTTTGGAGAAGTCCAAATATACGACATCCATTGAGTCGCCGCGCGGTCAAGTCTAGAACTTACCTCCTCATAGAAACTGATTAAATTGGTTTGACATGAACGATCCCTCATGAAGCCATGCTGATACGGAGTTATTTGCTTATTTTCATTGAGGTACTCCAAGATAGCATCTCTCAGAAAACCTTCAAACAGTTTACCCACAACAGAAGTTAAACTTACCGGCCTATAGTTTCCGGGCTCTGTTTTTGGACCCTTTTTGATATTGGAACCACATTTGCTATGCGCCAATCCTGTGGAACACTCCCCCGTCAGTATAGAGTCCTTAAATATCAGAAATAAGGGTCTGTCGATGACATTACTTAATTCTCTTAGGATACGGGGGTGTATGCCATCCGGTCCTGGTGATTTGTCTATTTAATATTTTTAAGACGTTGCTGTACCTCTTCCTGGGTCAGAGAGGACACTTTTAAAGGGGAATTTACTTTTATGCTCTGCATTCATCTGACAGTTTATTTTCCTCAGTGAATACAGTGGAGAAAAGTTATTTAGTAGCTTTCGCTTTCTCCTCATCGCTCTCTGCAACTCCCCCCTCATTACTCTGTAAGGGGCCGACACCTTCAGGTTTATACTTTTTTAGTATTTATATAATTGAAGAACATTTTAGGGTTAGTTTTACTCTCTTTGGCGATTAATCTCTCGGTCTCTAGTTTTGGCTGCTTTTATTTGTCTTTTACATATTCTATTTTTTTCCTTATAGTTTTTCAATGCTTCCTCGCTCCCTCTGTTTTAGTGATTTAAATGCTTTCTTTTTGTCATTTATTGCTTTCTTTACAGTTCATTTATCCACATTGGTTTTTTTCTTGTTTCTTATCATTTTATTCCTATACGGTATGTATCTCTCACAATTAGATATTAGGATCTTTAAAAATATCCATTTTGTGGCTGTATTTTTATTTTGAGGACTTTGTCCCAGTTAGTTAGGCCTATGGCCTTTCTTAGTTGGCTAAATTTAGCTTTTTTGAAATTGGTATTTTGTTCCTCCCTGAAGAAACACTCTTTTGAATGACAATTGGAAGGTTATTATGTATGGTCACTATTTCCCAGGTGTCCCCGACCTGCACATCTGTTGTTCTGTCAGGTCTATTGCTTAATACTAAGTCCAGTATGGCGTCCTCTAGTGGGGTCCTGAACCAGTGGAAAGGTAATTGTCTTTGGTTATTGCCAAGACATGTTTCCTTTATGAGATATACAGGTTTCAGTTTCCCAGTCTATATCTGGGTAGTTGAAGTCCCCCATAATAATGACCTCATTATGATTTGCCGCCTAGTCTATTTCGTTTAGAAGTAGATTTTCTGTGGTCTCTGATATATTGGGTGGTTTATAATAAACCCCTATTAGTATTTTATTATTGTTTTTGGCTCCATTTCATTTCTACCCACAGTGACTCCACATCTTCATGTCCCTCACTTATATCTTCCCGCAGTGTGGGCTTAGGCATGACTTTACATAAAGGCAGACCCCTCCCCCTCTCCGGTTTTGACGATCCTTTCTAAACAGACTGTAACCCTGTACGTTAACTGCCTCAGTCATAGCGTATCATCCAGCCATGTCTCAGTTATTCCCACATGTCATAGTTCTCCTCACACATCACTAATTCCAGTTCACCAGTTTTATTAGCTAGGCTTCTGGCATTAGTGTACATACAATTAAGAGGTTGATGTATATTCTTACCCTACACCTTTCTTCTGATCTGTTTCTAGTTCCTCCTTCCATTCCCCCCCAGTTCCATTACCTTGCCCCAGGTCTCTATCTGCACTATCTTCCCCTCCTATAATGTAGTTACCTCCCGCCCAGTCCCTAGTTTAAAACACTACTCCAGCCTTCTAGCCATCTTCTCCCCCAAAACAGCTGTCCCTTCCCCATTGAGGTGCAGCCCATGCCTACGATAGAGCCTGTAGCTGACAGAGAAGTCGGCGCCAGTTCTCTAAGGAACCCAAATCCTCTCCTTCCTACACCAGTTCTTGAGCCACTTGTTTACCTCCCTAATCTCCCGCTGCCTTTCTTGTGTGGCTCGTGGTACAGGCAGTATTTTGGAAAACACTACCTTGGAGGTCCTTGCCCTAAGCTTATGCCCTAAATCCCTAAAATCATTTTTAAGGAGCGCTCCCCCTACCTCTAACTTTGTCATTGATACCGATATGGACCATGACTGCTGGATCTTCTCCAGCCTCTCCCAGTAATCTTTCTTTACTCAATCAGTAATTGGGAGCTGTTTTCCTGTAGAATAAAAGTGCTTTTTCTGGACATGTAATACAGACACACAGTGCACACAGGTATGTCTGGGATGTGTCTGCAATCTTCTGTGGGGCACTGCTGTTAGTTATATTGGTGAAAAACAAGTGAAAGACTCCCTTTAAAAGAAATAACACTCGAAATAGTGTGTAATGAATCTATAGAATATACAAGTTTCACTTTTTGAATTGAATTACTGAAAAAATAAATTAACTTTTCAATGATATCGTAACTTACTGAGATGCACCTGTATATTTATCAGTCATATGCTCTTGAGGTGAAGATATTTTCTCACCTTGGAAACAATATCTCGGACCTTCTTTCCAAGAGCTGCAGGAACTACAGAAAGAGCGCTGTATCTATGATAAGAAAAAAAAAGATGTCAACCCTTAGTAAACTGCACAGAAAGTCATTTCCTAGTGTTCTAAGTAAGAGTGATCAGATTAAAAGCTCATGGGGCTACAGGGTATTCATAAATAGTTCCCACTGAGAATACCAAATTTCTAAATAGATTCAATTAGCATCCATTAATGCACATAGTGGATGAGGCTCACTGATGGCAATCATAGGACCCCACAGCAAAGCTTTTTAATGGGGCTCAGTAAAGCAACTGCTCCCTTAGGCCCCATTCACACGACCGTATGAATGGGGCCGTATGTATTCCACAAAATTGCAGCATCATTCACCTCTATGGGAGCGCACAGCCGCGGCACGGAGACAGCTCCGTGCTGCGGCTCCGAATAAAAAAGCTAGAAACATGTCCTATACTTGTCCGTACGCACGGACAAGTATAGGCATTTTCAATGGGGCTGCATGGCGTGTGTTCCGAGCGCTGCGGAACACACGCCGGGCGGTCCCCGTATATTTGCGGGTCCGCAATAATGCGGACCCGCAAATATACGGTCGTCTGAATGAGACCTTAAGGTAATATCCACTATTCATTTTCTATATACAAAATTGTGTGCCGATTAATCTCGTAATATAACTGTATTGGGGATGGAGCTCGGTTTTCTGATAAAATATATAATTTTGATTGCCTGTAGCCACCACTAGGGGGAGCCAATTGTATTTAGATTAATAAAGCTAGTATTGAACTCAGTGGGAACTGTATAAAGTTGTATGCACTCAGCTCCCCTTAGTGTTGGCTGCAGGTAGTTAATATGACATTGTCACAGGAAGCAGTGCTGGCCTCCTCCTACAATGTGCCCTAAGGCTACTTTCACACTAGCGTTAGCACGGATCCGGCACCTAAAGGGTGCCAACGGATCCGTGCTAACGCTATACATGTGTGGAGCCGGAGCAGCGCTCCGGCCCCACACATGACACACATTGAAACAAGACACAGACATACATACAAACATACAGACATACAGACATACATACATACATACTCACATACTCCAGGGACGCCGGCAGAACGTCTTCACGCGCCTCCTGCGCGCAGTGATGACGATTCCCCACAGCGCCCTCTGCTGGGCGCAGTGGGGAAACGTCATAGCTGCGCGCAGGAGGCGCGTGAAGACATGCTGCCGGCGTCCCTGGAGTATGTGAGTATGTATGTGTATGTATGTATGTCTGTATGTATGTATCTATGTATGCAAGACGGATCGAAATGACCCCCCATTGGAAATCAATGGAGGACAGATCCGGATTACTGGTGTGTCCACACCAAACGGATCCGTTCCCATTGACTTGCATTGGGGGTCATTCCGGATCCGTCTTGGTGGCGGATGCCTGGACCGGAGAGCAAACCACAGCATGCTGCGGTTTGTTCTCCGGTCTGAAGACGGAACGGAATGCTTTCAGGAGCATTCCGTTGTCTTCAGTTCAGTTTTGTCCCATTGACAATGAATGGGGACAAAACTGAAGCGTTTTTTTCCGGTATTGAGCCCCTATAACGGAACTCAATACCGGAATTTAAAAACGCTAATGTGAAAGTAGCCTAAAGCAGTAACGTTCTCCCCCTCTATGTTCATTACTTTCATGATCTTTAATCAGGTCCAACCTTATGCAGAAATTGCAAAGAGCAACATCAACATCTCCTAGGATGAACACAATCAGGAAAGCGGCGGGGGGTGTTTTTCCCTACATGAGATGGCTGTACAGTGCATTGTGTAAATACAACATTTCCCGAAATGCAAAATCGCCAGAACAGGCTCAGTACAGACACTCAGATGATTGGGATATTGGGAGATTTCAGCTCTGAAGTTTTAGAATTATGAGTAGTATATAATGCAGGTTGCATTAAAAAAACAAACACAGGTATGAACTTGTCCTAATCTAACGTTATGGATTTAGAAACACCAACCTTTTGAATCCCAGCTCCTTGTAGCTCTGCTTTGACTCATCCAGATATAATTCTGAAACAAAGAAGAGATCTTCAGAGGCAGTCGGATGATGTGGAGTTTACACCCATGGGGCACCGTGTTTTATTTATAGGGGGTGTCCTCAGTATAGGTCATTAATAGGTGATTGGTAGGGTTCCCACACCCAGCACCCACCCATCAGATGTTTGAAGAGGTCATAGAGCTCCAATGGAAACTGAAGCCTCCTCACAGCACTATACATTGCTTGGTATTGCAGCCCAGTCCCATTCACTTGTATGGGACTGAGCTGCACATTGATCATGTGACTGATGAACGCGACGTCACTGGCCTAGGAGGAGGTTGCAGCACTCCTCTTCAAAAAGTTGACTGGCGGGATGCTAGAAGTCAGACTCCCACTGATCAGATACTGATGAACTACCCTGAGGACAGGACATTAATACTCATTAATACTCTACTCCCAGAAAACCCCTAAAACAGGATAAGCGCATCGCAAATGGGGTTATGCAAAAGTCATAAAATTATTCTGTGAAATTTGCAGTAAAGCCAGGCAAAGCTGGTTATTTTTCTATTAGGATGGCCCCACCGGAGGCTAGACCGGATGATTTCCGCTTGTTACTCCCAGCCCTGCAAAGCCATAACTTTTTTAATTTTTTCATTCACATAGCCATATGGTTGTTTTGAGGAACAAGATGCACTTTCTAATGGCACCATTTCTGGTTGCATACAATGTGGTAGGAAGCAGGAGAAAAAAATCAGAATTGAGTGCCATATTCTGACCCCCATAACGTTTTTATTTTTCATAGTACAGAGCTGTGTGAGTGGTCAATTTTTGCGGGGCAATCTGTACTTTTCATTTATACTATTCTGGGGTGTATATGACTTTTTGATCATCACTTTTTATTCAATTTTTGTGGAAAGTGAAGCGATCAAAAAACAGTAAATTTTAATATTTTAATTTTAATTTTTTTTTCCATTTGCCCGTATGGGTAAATATTTTTATATTTTAATAGTGGTGACTTTTCCACCCCAGAAAACTGCGAGAAAACCTATATGATAAATGGGGGCTCAATGTGCCTGGTTGAACAGTGAATTTCCTGGTGACAGGTTGCCTTTAAATGTGCACTCCAGGCAAACTGATACACTGTTTGTGACCTGAGAGATGGGGTATAACAATGGGAGTAATTATTTTGTTTTTGTGTGTCATACTCCACCCACACCTTTCACTAGACAAAGCACAGTGGGCCAAATTTAGTAAGCTGTTAATAGACAGCATAAGCTTAGACCAGGCAGTCACAAGACTGGGAGATTTGCATGACTGCATCTTATGCCAACTCCAGTCCTCAGGACCCACCTACCGATCACGAATTGAGAATATCGCCACAGAATGAATACCTGTGGTAAATCCTGATGTACTGACACTAATTATATCACCTGCTCAATACTAAGGAAACCCTGAAACATTGACTGGCAGGTCGGTTCTGAGACTGGATTGAGAAACCCCTGCTTTAGACCATTATTTTAAACCAGAAAACTGGAATCTGGCACATTTTACAACTTAAGGAAAACCACCCCCTCTTTACTTAAACACTTTTTCAAGGGCACAAGAATCTACTCCCTTTTCACAAACCAATAATGCATCCCAAAAAGAAGGCACCACGTAGGCCAGAAACAAGTCCTTAGTAAGTGTGGGCTTGTGTACCAGTGTTTCCTGGAGTGCTCCTTTAAAAAACAGTCAGACAAAAAATTTCCATATTGGTTGATGCAGTTATCAAGTCAAATATTGGTTTGTCTGCAGGACTATGGCCAGATCTTGCTCAACTCATCTATTATGTAAACTCACCCCCGGCAAAATATTTCCCATCCACAAATTCTTGAAGACCCGCACTCTCTGGTCCAATCCCTATGAGGCGTATCTGGTTGGCACTAAATGATTCTTGCAGCTTGGAAACTTCTTTTGCTGTCCATCGACAAATCTGGCAGCCGAACCTCCTCAGGAAGAACAGGACGCTCGAGGTGTCTCTCCACAGGGACTGTAACTCAACTGTCTGAAGGCACAAAATGTCAGATGAAAAAGTGGCATAATAATCAGGCCCAAAGGTCTTCTGCATCTAGACAATTCAGCATTTCTATATTGCCCTATGTAGGGTCATCTTACTTATCCTATTGGAAGCTTAAAATGTACCTTCAGTTATGTGAGTGGGGGTGACAAAGGTAGAATTCACCTAGATACAAGTGATCCCTCATAAATTACACAGGCCTAATCATGCTAAACACTCAGTAAGGCCTCATGCACAAGACCCTAGTTTTGGTCCTCATTGGATCCGCAATTTTTGTGGACCACATGCAGATCCATTCATTTGTGCAGGTTCTTCAAAAATTCAGACGTCGGATGTAATCCGCATTTGTGTGGCCTTTCTGCAAATTATAGAACATGTCCTATTCTTGTCCATGTTGTAGACAGAAAATAGGCAGTTCTAGTGAAGGGAGTGAAAAAAATTGCAGCATGCACATGGCTAGTATCCTTATACTTATATACTTATAAGAGTGTCCAGCCCTCCTAGTTACCCAATGTAAACCTGTAGCATTTTGCATGTTGGTCACTCTGTTGTAGGCACCTCTTCCAGACCACTTCTCCTCCTGTGCCCAGATCTTAAACCATGCAGAGGAACCCCTGGGGTTATATAGAGAGTTGCAGAATAGCATGTGGCATTGCAAATCATTTCCGTTGCCAGACGCATCTCCTGTGTAGGGATCACACATGCAGTGATTTGGAAGGACTATCAGGTTCCCACACAAATCATTGGCAGTGGGTGGTGGCCAGCTTGGTAATAGAAGGCCAGAATAGCAGAGCAATACATTCCCATAATCAGACGAGGAAACATAGGACAAGACCAGCAAAAACAATGAAACAGCAAGGCCCACCAGAGAACTAGGCAGGAGTAAGCAGGAGCTAGGAGGAAAGCTGAAGAGCTTGGGTTAGTCGATCTCTGATTCATCTGCCGATTCATCAGAGGGAGGAGTGATAGGTTCTGTAGAGCTTTAAAGAAATATATGAGGTCTAATAAAATAAAGTGGGCATGTCAGAGACTGACAGAGGGGGAGGAAAAAAGTCAGTTGGCTGGTGGCTAGCATTATGGCCGTGGGGGCAGGCAATACCTATGCATGTTCTCTGTCCCCTACATGCTCACCTAAAGAGCATAAGAGAGGAAGAGTTTGTTGAAATATTCAGGCTGACTTACAAGAAGAGAGAAGCAGTAGGAGCCAAAAGGGACAGAATGTCTGGAGTGAACAAAGGCTGGAAGTGAATCTTTGCAGAATGGTTGTGGGGTTTTATGGCATTTTTTAGTATGGTATTGGAACGTTGACCGAACGTGTGTTCATTTCGATTGTGTTACATGGACCTAATAGCGAATGTACAAGTTTATATGGAGAACAGGTTGGATGAGTATGTAGAGCAGTCAGAAAAAATGGTAGGGTTTGCTCACAAGAATTTGGACCTTTAGTCATGGTTTATTGAAAGAGAGAAGAACACAGGAGTCATTCATCAAGTAAGCCTGGGACTTTTATGGCAAAGTTTAAGAAGGTATGTTGGGCGTGTAATGAGAAAGTTTTTTCTTGTAACTATCGCCATAGCTGTGTAATTGGCAGGAAGAATTGTGGACTGTCTGAAAGGGAAAGGAGAGATTAAGTCCAAAAATTCCCCTCAGTCCTTTCATGGTAATGGAACGAGCAGTAAGTCCGGTGAGAATTGACAAGCTGAAAGAATGGCTTGACTGTTACCCTAAGGCTACTTTCACACTAGCGTTAGCACGGATCCGGCACCTAAAGGGTGCCGACGGATCCGTGCTAACGCTATACATGTGTGGAGCCGGAGCAGCGCTCCGGCCCCACACATGACACACATTAAAACAACACACAGACTACTACATACAACAAACAAACATACAGACATACATACAAACATACAGACATACATACATACTCACATACTCCCGGGACGCCGGCAGAACGTCTTCACGCGCCTCCTGCGCGCAGTGATGACGATTCCCCACAGCGCCCTCTGCTGGGCGCAGTGGGGAAACGTCATCGCAGCATGCAGGAGGCGCGTGAAGACCTGCTGCCGGCGTCCGGGAGTATGTGAGTATGTATGTATGTCTGTATGTTTGTTTTGTATGTAGTCTGTGTGTATGTATGCCGGATCCGGAATGACCCCCCATTGGAAATCAATGGAGGACAGATCCGGATTACTGGTGTGTCCACACCAAACGGATCCGTCCCCATTGACTTGCATTGGGGGTCATTCCGGATCCGTCTTGGTGCGGATGCCTGGACCGGAGAGCAAACCGCAGCATGCTGCGGTTTGTTCTCCGGTCTGAAGACGGAATGGAATGCCTTCAGGAGCATTCCGTTGTCTTCAGTTCAGTTTTGTCCCCATTGACAATGAATGGGGACAAAACTGAAGCGTTTTTTTCCGGTATTGAGCCCCTTTGACGGAACTCAATACCGGAATTTAAAAACGCTAGTGTGAAAGTAGCCTAACCAGCATGATACAGAAGTTTTGGGAAGGGGTTTCAGCTACAGGTGACTAGGGAACTGGAAAGTGCAGACACAAATATGGTCTCATTGCCCTTTTTTTTAGACTTTTTAAACATCCCTGCGAAAATTTTAGGCCAAAGGAAGCAAAGTCACTAGGGAGGGGCATGTTGATGGCCAAGGTTGATTCTGAATGTGCCTTTTAGCTATTACCCCTACACCAAGATAGCTTCAGATTCACAGGTTGTTTTTTTTTTTTTTTTGAAGGAACATACTCTGAGGACAAATGTTTATCTATGGGCTGCGCTTAAGGTGGATTTAGGCTACTTTCACACTAGCGTTTTTAAATTCCGGTATTGAGTTCCGTTATAGGGGCTCAATACCGGAAAAAAACGCTTCAGTTTTGTCCCCATTCATTGTCAATGGGGACAAAACTGAACTGAAGACAACGGAATGCTCCTGAAAGCATTCCGTTCCGTCTTCAGACCGGAGGACAAACCGCAGCATGCTGCGGTTTGCTCTCCGGTCAGGGCATCCGCACCAAGACGGATCCGGAATGACCCCATGCAAGTCAATGGGGACGGATCGTTTGGTGTGGACACACCAGTAATCCGGATCTGTCCCCTCCCTTATTGATTTCCATGGGGGGTCATTCCGGATCCGGCATACTACAACATACAACATACAGACATACATACATACTCACATACTCCCGGGACGCCGGCAGAACGTCTTCACGCGCCTCTGCGCGCTGCGATGACATTTCCCACTGCGCCCAGCAGAGGCGCTGTGGGGAATCGTCATCACTGCGCGCAGGAGGCGCGTGAAGACGTTCTGCGGCGTCCGGGAGTATGTGAGTATGTATGTATGTCTGTATGTATGTCTGTATGTTTGTTTGTATGTATGTCTGTGTCTTGTTTTAATGTGTGTCATGTGTGGGGCCGGAGCGCTGCTCGGCTCCACACATGTATAGCGTTAGCACGGATCCGTTGGCACCCTTTAGGTGCCGGATCCGTGCTAACGCTAGTGTGAAAGTAGCCTTAGACACACAGATGATCAGCAGATTGTCAGGAAAGAAGCGTTTATACCCCATTGTCTGGATGATTTCTTGTTGATAAACCCAGGTAGCTTTGAGAAATATGCTGAATTTCATGGTCCCAGTGGCGCATTAAAAAAAAAACTGTTTGTACAAGGCTATCGTATTTGGGCAATTTGAAATTGACTCCATAGACAGCTGATGTAGGTTACCAGCAAACCAAGTGGTAGCTTTGAAAGAATGAGTACGAAATATTGAAGGAGTCACATTGAAAGGAGATGCGGTCATTGCTGGGATCCCTCAACTTTGTGTGTTTAGTGTTAAGGTGAGGACAATTTGGCTAAATTCTGTATTCTCATCCCCCATTTTGGATACATGATAAACTTCATTTTGTAGCTCTCTGATGTAGCTCTCTGCTCAAAAGCCATGATCGGTGGTGCCTGCATGAACAATAGGATCACAAACTTTTCACTCATTCATCTGGTGATCAGCGGCACGCTTTAGATGGCCAGATGATCTGGACGATTATTAGTGCGTCTATATCCACCTTTAGGAATATGGGATACATTCTTGACTCAGTTCAATGGGGTAGCACTGTGGGTGTAAAGAACAGAGTCAGATCAGGAGTTGAGGGCTGTTCACAGATGCCAGCAGGGTTCGCAGGTTTTGGTGCATATTGGCATTGTAGATGGTGTGCGGAGGAGTGGCCATGAGCATGGAAATTACTTGGTCTGGTGGGAATCTAGCGATACTGGAGATGTTCTCAATTGTAATAACAATAGAGCTCAGGCTAGACAGCTGGAAGGCAAATGCTATTAACAACTTGTCATCCAAGTTAGGACCAGTAATGAGACTGCTCAGATACTTATTGATAAGGTGTATGCAGTACAACATTTGGTTCAGGGCCAGACATGTTCCTGCGGTCAACAACAGGGTAGAGGATGCATTATCCAAGGGAAAATGGCAAGAAGTTTTGAGACTAGCCCCCAGTACTTGCATGTTAGGCTACTTTCACATATGCGTTTTGGCATTCTGGTTTTGAGATCCAGCAGAAGATCTCAAAACCGGGCCAAATTGCTCCATTTTGTCCCCATGCATTCTGAGTGGAAAGATGAGTTCAGTTCAGGATGCATGAGGATGCCTTTTGTTCTGTCAGCGTTCCATTTTGTGACAGGACACAAAAACCGCTGCAAGCTGCAGTTATGTGTCCCGGTCATCGAAACGGAACAGACCAAATCCGTCACTAAAAACAATGTAAGTCAATGGTGATGGATGCGTTTTTTTTTTAGGATCCTAAAAAAACTGATCCGTCAACCATTGACTTTCAATGTATTTAGTGATGGATCTGGTTTATTCCATTTTGATTTCGCACAACTGCGTCCATGGAACGGATGCATACATATGTGTAATCCAAATGGAACTGTTTTGGTCAGGTTTTGAGATCCTCTGCCAGGTCCCAAACCTGAAACCTATGTGAAAGTAGCCTTAAAGGGGTATTCTCATCTTAAGGCCCTTTTACACGAGCCGAATTATCGTTCAAATAATCGTTCAAAGACGTTCGGATTTGCACGATTATTGTTGTGTATAAAAACACGGGTAACGATTTAACGACGAACGAGATTTCGTTTGCTTCTCGTTGATCGCATCTTTTGTCCTGCCAATAAATTAATCGTTCATCGTTCAAAAATCTTCCAGTTTAAACGAAAATCGTTTAGTCGTTGGCAGATGGTAATGGTAATGCTTTATGGCAAGGAGCAAGGAACGATCGTAATAACGATTATAAAACGACCGAAAGTACGAAGATTGTGAACGACTTCTCTTTCAGTGTAAACGGTATTTACATTGCATCGTTCGATCGTTCGTTCATCTACAATCGCTAATACGATTTATCTTTCCGTGTAAAAGGACCTTTAGACAATGGGGGCATATCGCTAGGATATGCCCCCATTGTCTTATAGGTGCGGGTCCACCGCTGGGACCCGCACCTATATCCAGAACGGAGCGGGGAGCGCTGCGCCTGGAGGACCCCAGGTTTCCGGGGGTCCGGCCACCACCAGGCACAGGTCCCCCGCTCCGCTCATAAAATGAATGGGAGCCAGGCCGTGCATGCGCGGTGTGCGCTCCCATTCATTTCTATGGAGCCGACGAAAGTAGCCGAGCCAGCGCTCAGCTATTTTCGGCAGCCCCATAGAAATGAATGGAGGGCGGCTGCGCATACGCAGTGCGCCCTCATTCAGTTCGGGGGCTCCATTCTGGATATAGGTGCGGGTCCCAGCGGTGGGACCCGCACCTATAAGACAATGGGGGCATATCCTAGCGATATGCCCCCATTGTCTAAAATGAGAATAAACCCTTTAACTGAGTCATGTCCTAACAGAGTGCTCCAGATGGCGAACCAAAATGGTCGCCAATGCGACTTAGAATTTACAAATGGCGACAAGACTTTTTAGTCTTGTCGCCATTTGCGCCTAGACCTGCAGTTGCACCGATACTAAGCTGCGCTGCTGCGCAGCTTAGTATAATTTAGAGAACATGGCACGCGCCGCTCTCAGGGCTGCCATGTTCTTTTCACTAGCACAGTGGAGGAGGAGGAGTCCCTCTCTCTCCACTGTGCGCTGCCACCAATGGGGAGTTAGGGAGGAGGAGGTGAAGGGCTGTGGCCACTGCGCCACCAATGAATGTGAAGCACATTAGTTCAAGTTCATTGGTGGCAGTGGTAGATTACGATAGGAGCCCCAGCAGTGTAATCGCAGGGGCTCTGATTGGTTACCATGGCAGCTGGGACACTACTGAAGTCCTGGCTGCCATGGTAAGCTCCCTGCTGCTGTGTGCACTATGCACAGGGCATCCGGGTGAGTGTGATAGATCTCTATTAGGGTGAATAGGACAAGAGTTCTAGCCCTTAAGGGGGCTAATACTTAGTATATAAAAAGTAAAAAAGAAAAAAAAAACACAAATATATTAAGTTTAAATCACCCCCTTTCCCAATTTTACATATAAAAAAAACATGTTACAATAAATAAACATGTTACATATGTCCAAACTATTAAAAAATAAAAAAAATATCTTCTATGCGGTGAACATGTAAAAATAAAAAACACACAATTCGCCATTTTTTTTAACAAAATAGGATAGGACTGTTCTATTATGGGCCAGACTTCCCATCTTCTCCTCCAAGTCTTTTTTTAATTTTAATTATATGTATTTCAATTTGGCAACTAAAAATTTAATTTGGCTCCTTAAATTTTTCAGTTCAGGAGCCAATGGTTCTTAGGTATTTTTTTTTAGTCTGGAGCACTGTAACAGCTTGTGACCCCATCCTAGATGTCCTGGTCAAAAACTCTCTGGCAGACAGCACTTGGACAGACTACAGAAGGGCCTGCAAGACATGGACAGATGTGAAGGGGATGTATGCTGGTGAAAGTAATACAAAGGTGTTATGGAAACTGCTGAGCGAGATGAGAAGAGGGGGAAGGAGCGTCCAAAGGTAAGGCTGCAATAATGGG
>ONZH01003333.1:0-68074 GCA_900303285.1 Rhinella marina
CCTCTTGGGCCTCACATAATTTTTAAGAGGTCTCACCTCTTGGGCCTCCACATAATTTTAAGAGGTCTCACCTCTTGGGCCTCCACAAAATCTTTAAGAGGTCTCACCTCTTGGGCCTCCACATAATTTTTAAGAGGTCTCACCTCTTGGGCCTCCACAAAATCTTTAAGAGGTCTCACCTCTTGGGCCTCCACAAAATCTTTAAGAGGTCTCACCTCTTGGGCCTCCACATAATTTTTAAGAGGTCTCACCTCTTGGGCCTCCACAAAATCTTTAAGAGGTCTCACCTCTTGGGCCTCCACATAAATCTTTAAGAGGTCTCACCTCTTGGGCCTCCACAAAATTTTTAAGAGGTCTCACCTCTTGGGCCTCCACATAATTTTTAAAGAGGTCTCACCTCTTGGGCCTCCACAAAATCTTTAAGAGGTCTCACCTCTTGGGCCTCCACATAATTTTTAAGAGGTCTCACCTCTTGGGCCTCCACAAAATCTTTAAGAGGTCTCACCTCTTGGGCCTCCACAAAATCTTTAAGAGGTCTCACCTCTTGGGCCTCCACATAATTTTTAAGAGGTCTCACCTCTTGGGCCTCCACAAAATCTTTAAGAGGTCTCACCTCTTGGGCCTCCACAAAATTTTAAGAGGTCTCACCTCTTGGGCCTCCACATAATTTTTAAGAGGTCTCACCTCTTGGGCCTCCACAAAATCTTTAAGAGGTCTCACCTCTTGGGCCTCCACATAATTTTTTAAGAGGTCTCACCTCTTGGGCCTCCACAAAATCTTTAAGAGGTCTCACCTCTTGGGCCTCCACATAATTTTTAAGAGGTCTCACCTCTTGGGCCTCCACAAAATCTTTAAGAGGTCTCACCTCTTGGGCCTCCACAAAATCTTTAAGAGGTCTCACCTCTTGGGCCTCCACATAATTTTTAAGAGGTGTCACCTCTTGGGCCTCCACAAAATCTTTAAGAGGTCT
Source organism: Rhinella marina (assembly GCA_900303285.1). Lineage (NCBI taxonomy): Eukaryota > Metazoa > Chordata > Amphibia > Anura > Bufonidae > Rhinella > Rhinella marina. The sequence continues at coordinate 971 of ONZH01003333.1, forward strand.
CACCTCTTGGGCCTCCACAAAATCTTTAAGAGGTCTCACCTCTTGGGCCTCCACATAATTTTTAAGAGGTCTCACCTCTTGGGCCTCCACAAAAATCTTTAAGAGGTCTCACCTCTTGGGCCTGCACAAAATCTTTAAGAGGTCTCACCTCTTGGGCCTCCGCAAAATCTTTAAGAGGTCTCACCTCTTGGGCCTCCACATAATTTTTAACAGGTCTCACCTCTTGGGCCTCCACATAATTTTTAAGAGGTCTCAGCTCTTGGGCCTCCACATAATTTTTAAGAGGTCTCACCTCTTTAGCCTCCTCACAATTTTTAAGACGTCTCACCTCTTGGGCCTCCACAAATTTCCATGAGCCTCTGGCCAGCCCACGGCCTCTTCCTGCCTTTTGCGGTCCTACGCATCCCTCAACATCCCCCACTGCTTTACCTGCTAGACATGACACTTGGCCAGGTCGGGTCACTGACATCTCTAGCGCCAACAATTTGGGCATTTTAAGGCTTCTGCATGTGTTTGAGTTGTTTTTACATTTTAAAGAAGACATGTCTGACCACATTTCACACACACACACAATGACAATTAGGGGTGGGGTCTATTTGCTTTCCCCCTTGCCTATGCCATCTGTGGTTGTCATAGGCAACGTGATTTTAAGGGGTGAAGAATTTCATCTTCTTTTTTGTCTAGTTTGGCTTGGGGTCCATGGCAATGTAGAGGAAAGAAGGTTTCCTTGTATGGTCTCACTTTACAGAGAGGTTAGATTGTCTTTGGAGTGTATTGTTGAGAGGCTGTGATAGTGACGTAATAGTGCGACTTGGGCGCGTTATATGCACCCAGACATGCTTCCCCTGCTGTCCCAGTTGCATTCCAGCAGTGTTGGCATCCTTGTTTGAGGTTTCAGGGTGGACTTGGTGACCTCCAAGTGGTCGAATTGAGATTTCCAAGTGGCGAGCATTTTTTCCCCATAGACTTTAATGGGATTCGATATTCGGTCGAATAGTCGAATTTCGCGGTCTATTCGAATCGAATTTCGAACTTTCGAATATTTCACTACTCGCTCATCTCTAGTTGTTACGGATGCGGTGATACCTAATATGTTTACCATTTCTATTTTTGTAAAATTTTACACATTAGCTGCATTTTTTAACAGAATTAGATCTTGTTTTTGTGCTGCCATTTTCAGAGAGCCATATTTTTTAAATTTTTCTGGCGATTGTCTTAGGTAGGGTATCAATTTCTGCGGGATGAGATGAAGTTTTGATTGGTACCATTTTGGGGTGCATATGCTTTTTTGATCGCATGGTATTACACTTTTTGTGAGGCAAGAGGAAAAATGGCTGTTTTGGCCTAGTATTTTTTTAAATTTTTTTTTTACAGCATTCACCTGTGGGGCGATCTCATGTAATATTTTTATAGAGCAGGTTGTTATGGATGCGGCCATACCCAATATGTCTACCATTTTTATTTTTGTAAAATTGTACACATTACATTAATTTTTGAACAGAATAAAATCTTTTTTTGTGTTGCCATTTTCTGAGAGCTATATTTTTTTTATTTTTCTGGCAATTGTCTTAGGTAGGGTCTCATTTTTTGCAGGACAAGATGACGATTTGATAGGTACCATTTTCAGTTAAATACGCCTTTTTGATTGCGTGGTATTACACTTTTTGTAAGGGAAGGTGACTACTGTTTTTTTTTTTTTTTTACAGCGTTCACCCAGCGGGGTGGATCATGTGATATTTTTATAGAGACGGTCGATACGGACGAGGCGATACCTAATACATATGTCTATTTTTCTTTTTTTCCCTATTTTTTACAATTTTTGTTTTTACTTTATTTTGTGAAAAGGACGCTTTTTTAACTTGAAACCTTTTTTTGTAAAACTTTATTTTTTCACTTTTTTTCACTTTCTTTTTTTACACTTTTTTTTTTACTTTTGGGGGTCTGATCCCCTTTACAATGCATTACAATGCTTCTGTATTGTAATGCATTGGCTGTAAGTGTATTACTCAATGTAATACACTTAAAGCCTTATGCTTGTGAGGGGGCTGGATCTTACAGGCTTTCGTAGGTGGCAGCCCGATGCCTAAGGAAGGCATCCAGCTGCCATCTAAGCCATTGGGTCCCCATCACAGCAGCGCAGGGACCCAAAAGACACCCCTTCCCACCACCAGCATTGCATGTGCCGCGGTCAGTGCTGACCGCGGAACATGAAGGTTTAATGCATTGACACCGGTGTTTTCACCGATGCCGGTGCATACAGCAGGGGTTCGGCTACTGGGCACAGCTGGACGCCTGCCACTGATCGGGTGGGCGCAGCTCCTGCACCCACCCGATCAGCGCGCCTTAGCACTACGCCGCTGGTCGGGAAGTCACTTCCCGCAGTGCCGTACATGTACGGTGCTGGTCGGGAAGGGGTTAAAGCACCATAGATGCCTGCTGTCTACTCTGTGTTCTGTCCTTGGCTTATTATAAAAGTCAATGAAGTCATCTAAAGCTGGTCATGCACATAAGATAACTGTCATAGTTACTGACAGTTATCTCTCTCAATCGTGGATGAGCATGCATGTGTTGTGAATGGGAGAAAGGCACTGTCAGACATTTCCAGTAGGAGGCTTATCTTCCCAATAACAAAAGGATTGGATATGTTGAAATCCAGCGTCCAAATCCTTACCTTCCCCAACCTCTGCCATTGGGGGAGTCAGTAGGTCTCATATATATTAGACAGAGGCTGATCCAAAGTTGGCAGGTTTGGATAGAATACATTTAATGCTTATGGCCAACTTAAAGGAGTTTTAAACGATTTTAATACTGTTGACCTATTCTCTGGAAAAGTCATCAGTATCTGATTGGAGGGGGCCTAAGTGTGACACCAAGCACAACAGTGTGCTGCCATATGTATTTTGTTAGCCATCTGCATGTTAGCTTTATGGATGTGCACCTGTGACTTTGGATGTGCTAGTCTAAATTTTCTTGTACTATCCAGAGGATATGACATCAGAAAACCCTTTTAAGGGTTAATCAATACTATAATTCATGTCAAATAACAAGAAAGAACTGCATACATTTAGAATGACTGTAACATTTGTATACATTTGCAAATTTAAATTATTACATCACATATTGTATAGAGATGAGCGAATCATTAAAAATTTTATTCGCCGAACATTCGCCGAACTTTTCCTAAGATTCGTAAATTCGACGAATAGATTCGTTGTATTTGCGTGCAAAATATACGTTATTATGTGCTATTAGTGAACATTCGCGCACTAATAACGAACACTCTTTTAAAAATGTTCGTAACTTCTTAGAAGACGTACGCATAAGCGTACAAATAGCGTACGAACTCTCAGCGTACTATTGTCTACGCGATTAGGTAATAAGCAGGCACGCACGATGAGAGGCCGCGGCGTGCACTCCTCAGAGGCAGAGCGAATTTTAGAAAATGGCATCCAGGCGATCCTCATCATTTAGCTCTGCTGCACAGCTGAAATACATAGTCCGGCTGATGGACCAGCAGGATTACGATGGCACACACTGCCACCGGAACCAGCATAAAAAGGAGGTGATCCAGCACGTGATCTGAGGCTTGCGCCATCGTTTTGACAACTTGCAGACCCCGGGCCAGATCCAGCGTAAATGGTCAGATCTGAAATCGCCCTCAGAGGCAGTATGTATATTTGAGGTAGAACAAGTAAGGTGCATAGTACAACCATCCACCATACAATAAAGTGAATATGAGGACACATTACGGTACCTGTAAAGAAATACACACAATGGGCAATATACTTGAAAATGTTGCTGAAAGGTAAAAACACTAGAGCAAACAATCCAGTGCAAACAATATAGTGCAAATACATTATAGGTATAATGTAAACATTTTAAATATCACCCACCTACATAGTATGCTCACGGACACGTTTAAGTCTCTTTTCTTCTGACACTTGTCATACAACTGGAACAGAGTCCCAAACTCAGTTGTAATTTATAATCAACATAGGTAATTGTAATCCAAATGGGTAATAAAATGGCAGCAAAGGTTCCTTAAAAAACCCTCTTTCAAGGGGCTCCCCAATAACCTGAAAAGAGGGAAAAAAGGTATGAGGCGCACGTATGCGTAACTTGGTTAAAACTTTTTTTTTGATGGGGGAGTCCTGACAATCCATGTCCATCTGGGTGAGGACAAACACAGGGCAACAAAAATAAAAACAAAGGCAAACTAGTGCTTACCCTTCAGGTTAAGTCCACATTGTGGCTCCCATAAAAGCTGCAGGATCCTTACTTAAGAGCCTGCAGGTCCTCTTCACTGCTGCTGGAGCTAAAAAACATGAGAGGGTGCTCCTGCCTCATGAAACCTACACTGGCTGCGGCAGTAGAGCTCCACCGACCTCTCAGGGATGGTCTTGGTAGTGACCTGTCGGTCACACTGGCAAGGGCCATGGCAACTTGGGCCTTGCCCCTTACCTTATAGGGGCCAGATCCTCCCGCTGGCATACAAGGTGACAGAATCTCTGGCTGTAAGGGCTCCGGTAACGGTCTTCCGTGAGTGGCGGACTGTGCGGTCTGCACCTGCCATGGGCATGGCAGTTGGTATTGTACCACCGATGGCTGGTACATGAAACTGTTGGTGGTCATCTGTCCCACATGAAGGAACGGCGGCGGCAGCAACTCTGGTATCAGGAGTTCCAGCTGAGCTTGAGATTTCTCCTCAGATCGCAGAGTCCCATCATTGGTCTCATGGGAACACCGAGCCTCTTCTGCGGACTGGGTCTTCTCAATCCAGTCTTCCTGGGGCACTGCAGGAGTAGCTGGTCGCGTAAGGAGTTTCACCCCAGTAGCAAAGGGGCCTTGGAGGCTCTTCATAGGGGTATACTCCACATAATCCCCTGCGTGGAGATTGTGGCGGACGGGCGGAAGATACGGCCGCTTTACAGAACGGCAGTTCACGTATAATTCTTCTGCCGTTTATCTGCGATAAAACCAACTCCCCATTCGACACTGAACCACATAACGGTACCCTTTCTGCGCTCCAGCTTGGAGTCACCAGACCGTGGGTGCTCCAACAACTGAACAACCCACTTTTCTACTAACTTTTTGTATTCCCAGAGGGTCAGGGCGTTCCGGGTGACAGCTTCGGGGACCATTAAATTTTGGCGAACGGAGTAGTGCTTGCGGAGCGGGAACACCTCAGCGGACACCTCAACTGACTTCTTAGCTGCCGGACATGTTGAGAGACGTAGATCTCCTCCGGTTCCTTCTGCTCATAGGGGTCGGTGCCCCACACCATGCCTCCCCAGTCAGGGCCTTGCTGTCTCGCCATCTTAATTGCCTGAGTTGCCTCGTCTTCCTCTCGCACTGGAGAGGGGGGCAGAGCTACCGGGGAGTAGTCTTCATCACTAATGAATTGAATTCGTACGCAACAGCATATAGAGTAACTTATATGTAGCAACAGCGTATAGTTTATAGGACAATCTACGTAGCGAATGCGTACAAAGCCAAAGCAAATCACCTAATATTCGGATTCGCTTCGCAGCTAAAAATTCCCAAGATTTGATACGAATCAACAAATCGACGAATCGATTCGCTCATCTCTAATATTGTATATTGCATTTATTATAGAATATTCATTATTCATAATCTTAAAAAGATTATTTCTGTCTGAATATAAAATCATTACTTAAGATTTGAGTATAATGCACCAGTGGCTTTGGAAAGGATTCTTCTAGCATTAGGATTAGGCTTTAAATCCTGCAGCCATTAATCTTCTTTACCTACGTATGGTCAATGTCATTGTGAGAAAAACAAGACATGTCCATTTGCTACTCATCCACTAACCTACTGTCACCTACGACACATAAGGGGGAGTTTGTAATTTGCATTGTTTTCATATCCATTTTAAACGGGTTGTGTTATCTCAGAATTTAATGGCATATCACTAGGGTATACCATCAAAGATAGGTGCGGGTCCCACCTCTGAACCCTGTACCTATCTACAGCACAAATCCCTGAAAGTGAAGGACAGCGCACCACAGGTGCACAGCATATTCTCCATTCATTTCTATAATTGGCTATTTTCTGCTGTCCCAAGGAAATGAATGGAAGCTGGCAGTGCATGCATGGCTGCTCTCCTTTCAGTTTAGGGGTCTTGTTCTGGACCTGCACTTATCTGACATTGGTGGCATATCCTAGTGATATGCTAAAAATCTCTAAGGTGAGACAACCCCTTTAAAGGGAACCTGTCATCTCCGAAACACCCCCTGAGCTAGAGTAAGTGGTGTATAGTGTAAGTGATGATGAATCCAAATATGTAAGTTTTATCTTCATACTCGCTTCCATTCTGACGCTGTGCTCCCACAAACCAGCAGTAAAATGCACTCACTGGACTCCAGTGCTCACTCACATAATGGGGAGGACTCAAAGAAGAGTCCTCTCAATGTATTTTACTGCAGGTTTGTGGGAGCACAGCGTCAGAATGGAAGTGAGTATGAAGATAAAACTTACATATTTGGATTCATCATCACTTACACTATACACCGCTTACTCTAGCTCAGGGGGTGTTTCGGAGATGACAGGTTCCCTTTAAGTCCATCTTTTGTTTGTACCAGGGCACCTATTTTATGAAATGCACCATAACAATATATTTGGTGCAAGTGCAATGTGATTTATGCCTATATCCTTTAAAGAATACCTGGGGCTTGCCTGGAATGTCACAGAAGATAAATGAAGTGATCTAATCTGCAAACTTGACCTTAAGGGTTTCTCTTGGAATAATTTCAAATGGCTGCCATGAACCTGTCCTACAATGTGGGCAGGGCTGGTTGCCACCCCTTGCAGAGGTGTCAAGGGGAGTGAGAGGCACGGCCTCACTAATCACTCCATCTCTACAATAGATGGTAATGATGTAATGCTATGATACATCACAGCATGGGCTAACTGGGAACTTAAAGGGGCCCTGAAACTGGAACTGAGGAGGTTATACAGTTGAGTTCAGTAGGGCACTTGCAAAAGTTGTCCAGGTGCATAAGTACCTGATGGCCCTATTAAAGGGGTTCTCTGGGAATTTAGAAAATGAAAATACTTAAATATTACTTTATTAGGAATATTTTCCAAAATGCCTTTCATTAGTTATAATGGCTCATTTTGTCTAGGGAGCAATCATTAGGAGAAAAAAAATGGCCGCTGTCCTATTAGTGCACAGAAAACCTGCCCTGATCACACAGGAGGACAAGTTACTTCAGAACACTGAGCTAAAGAACTGGAGACTGCATCCCCACCCTCCTGTCTGTACATCATGTGTCCTCATGAACCCCATTCCTACAGAGATTCAACTGAAGATCATATTAAACTGTATTCAGGATCAAAGAGGAGGGTAAGGCACCTCTTTAGTTTAGTGTCTTGAAGTAACTAGTCCTCCTGTGTGATTAGGACAGGTTCTGTGTGTACTAATAGGACAGCGGCCATTTTGTTTATCCTAATGATTGCTACCTAGACAAAACGAGCCATTATAACTAATGAAAGATATTTCAGAATATATTTATAATAAAGAAATATTTAAGTATTTTATTTTTCTTAATTCCTGGACAACCCCTTTAATTAATGCTGGGAGCATCAAATCGTTATATTTCCGGCTGCCGGCTGTGAAAAGGGCTAGGATGGCCCCCTGGGCATCGGCCCACCTGGAAATTTCACTGTAGGGAAATCCGCCCCTTCATCATGGCTGAACAACCAGACAGGAAAACTGTCCAATATGTAGTACATGCAAGCAGGGGAAGACTTGGAATCTGTCACCCCAATTTTGGACAATTATCTACAGTAATCCATGTGTAGTCCTGTTGATAAGGAGTGTAAATCACTATTTTTTATTTTTCTACTCAAAATCATAGTGATAGATTCCCTTTAAAGTGGCCCTGGAAAACAAAACTAAAAGCGGCCCTATGTTGTAGGCGGGTACAAATTGATAGAAGGCAAGGCAGCACAAGTAGGCAGGGACAACCAAAGTGAGCAGGACCTCCGATACTTTAGTGCAACAATACTGTAGTGCAGGACAGAATACTGCCCCAGCAGAACAAAATACCACAGTGCAGACCAAAAATATTGCCATCCTCACCACAGTATTCAACCGTATCGCCATCCTGTATGCAAGTGCAGGACTGTAGTGTTTAGTAAGGCCCTTACCTCGGGTTCTAGGCAGCTCTGTAAGTGCTTACATTCTAGGACAGGTTGCTGGTTGCCATTTTAAATTATTGCTGGAGAACCCCTTTAGTCCTAGCCCACCCTACTGGTGCAGGTTGGTTCAGGAGGCCAAAAGTCTCAAAATGTTGCTCAAAAAGTTGCGTGTGGCAGCAAAAACACCAGAAAACTGGTTTACCATATTTCATTAATATCCCACAGATATTTTTGTTTGTCTCTATTCTTCCCGTTTGCAATGTTTAGTAACGTTGGCAGAAATTGGCCTCGATTACGATATTAATTCTAAATTCCTCTATCCTGCAGAAGACGCTTCTGTCGGGACACAAAGCATACCTTTTTCTAAAGGTCTCAGTTTGTATTTCTAAAAATATATGGATGGTCAATTACTAAGAGATTACAGGGATAACTTCTAGATTTAAACTATGCCTAGAAATATTATTATAGCTCATGCCTCAACACATCTCAGTGTAAGTTACGCTATAGGACCAGTGGCGGCAATCTCATTATTCTATATTATGGAAAGAGAATATGTTGTTTCCATACCGCTCCTGCATATAATTATCAGGCTATATATTTGCTGCATAATGGCAAATAAACCAAAATAATGATGTAGAGGATGAATTGACTATTAATGTTCAGAAGATTCAATATGTTTTTATTGTCTTTCCTGCATTCACAAAGTAATGAGACATTTTGCAGTGTGATTTTCAGTGCTAACAGAAACAGAATCATCTTCTATAGTCTCTTTAGAGCTGCATTTTAGTCAAGTTTCCAGGGAGACAATTAACTATAATATACAAATGCAATTTATGTCTGTGAAGTTTTCATCTAAAGGTAACTCCTTGTGAACAAAGATCCTAAGATAGGTTATAGGTTTTTCTGTTCTTTCACGCCGTGGCGCAGGAAAGAAGCGAGGAGCGTTTATTATCGCAAGCCTCCTGATTTTACTGCTGCTGGGTAGACAGCAGAACAACTAATAATCTGGCTTGGCCAAGGATGAATTTATCTGCATGGGTGGGTATAAATGAGAAAACAGACCTCTGTATGTGACATGAAATATGATTTTCTAGATGAGAATTCCCAGCGCAAGGTTAGAAAAAGTGTATTGGAAATGGTGTACAGCTATAATGCTGGTTAAATAAACCCTGAGTGATTTTAGATCTGTGAATATACAGCTCATAAACAGCACGTTATAGTGGCGACTTTAATTCCTTGACTTATCCTGAGGATCGTGGCGAGAGATCTCATTTGTGGAGAACACACTACATTAGGAATCCTTTGTCCCTTTGATAGTACAAGGTTGAGGCAATGTTTTATGGTATAGCAGTTATGGTACTACAATTCTCAGAATTACAAGCTGTATGTTATTTGTAGGTAGAGATATGTTTTATGAAATTGAACATGTTGAAAACACATTCAGTATCTAGCTTGACATGATAGAGATCATTACTGATTGATGTTGTTACAGCTCCAGACTGGAATCACAAAAGCAGTTTTTGTGGCAGTTTTTTTTTAAGAAAAAGCTATAAATGGATCCAAAAAGAAGGAAAAGTATAAAAGAAAGGCTGATACTTAGGCTAGAATCACACATGAAGCTTTCAATGCAGTTCTTGTGGATTTTTATGCAGTTTTGTAAGATAAAGACAGAAATGGGCCCAACAGGATCAAAATATATACTATCGTTTGGGGTCTCCCTGCTGGAACTCCAGCTAATCTGCTGTTTGAGGAAGCCGCGGTGCTCTTCGGAGCCTTCTCACAGTTTACCAAGCACAGCACTGTGTATTTGATAGTGGCTGTATTTGGTATTGCAGCTTCACTTCAATGGGACTGAGCATTGCCTAGGCCTGTGATGGCTAACCTCCGGCACTCCAGCTGTGGTAAAACTACAACTCCCAAGATGCACACTTGCTGTCTTCAGAACTCCATAAGGCCTAGGCCATGTGACTGACAAATGTGATGTCATATAGCCTAGAGAGAGGCATAAGCGCTCATTGAGCATGGCAGCTGGTTCATAATCTGACTCCCACCATCCAATCTGATATTGATGACCTATCCTAAAGATAGACCATCAATATCGAAATTCTAGCTAACCCGTTTGGGTTCAGTGTGCTATCCGCAAAAAATGCAGATAGCACAAGGATGAAAAATACGGTCATGTACATGAGGCCTAAAGAACAGGTACAACATTTCCTGTTTGTTCACTAATAGTTTTGGCTTTCTGAACTGCATCAGGAAATCTGATTTTGTGGCTGTCATATAAAGATCATCATATAAAAACAATATAAAGAGGAAATAGCTGAAGAAGTGAAAACAGGTCTGCCCTCAATTTAGGGAAAAAAATTTGTGCCTTAAGCCAGTAGTAAATCAATGTGCAGCGGGCAAATAAAAATACAAGTAGTAATAATAATTAACCAGCGCCCTTACAATGTAAAACCATTCTGACATCTAACAACACTGATGTTGATACAGATATCACATGATCTACATGATTCAGACAGAATGCTGAAAATGAGTAAAAGAGAAGGAGTAAAACTTTCTTCTCGTCATCTCATTTTTATGTTTTCATTTTTTTATCCTATCTCACAAAATTCTTTATTAATCTTTAAGTAATAAACTTTGCTATGACTATTGACACACTGATTAAAACATGTAAGCAGATGACTGCTGTGTTATAATGTCAATCTATGACATTATACAGGTACACCTGTTGTCTACATATTTCCTACATGTTGCCAAATGATAAAGATTTTTGTTTTCAATACTATCAGGATTAGTGTTGATCGAAACGAAGTCCACAAAGTGGAATTTCAGGAAAAATTTGTTTAGCTACAAAGCCGAATTTCCTTGAGCTTCATGGTAGTGAATCAATTTTCCCTGAAATAGTGTAAAAACCAAAATAACTATACTTACCTCATTCATTCGCTCGCAACAGGCCGGCCGCTGCCATCTTGATTGAAGATTTTGCAAGAAATCCCGTGCATGGTGATGTAAGAAGTCACCATGCCGGCCAATTTGCGCCAGATATTCAATCAAGATGGTGGCCAGCCCATCGCAAGCAAATAGATGAGGTAAGTATGATTTAATTCATTTATTTTTTAATTTTACACCCAATTATTGCTATCAGATGCTGTGATCATGTGTGAACACGGCATCTGAGGGGTACAATGAGGGAGAGTGGTGCAGTCACCGCTCTGGTCATTGCACCGACTACTTACAAAGAAATACGTGACTATGTAATTCGTTACGAAGCAATTTTTTTTGGAAAAGTAGCTGAATCGAATTTATGAATGCTTTGCCCATTTCTAATCAAGATGATGCCGGACTTCTCATCATTACTATGGACTGTATTACCAATATGTTCAATTGGTGGGATATCAATGAAGTAATCACATGGTGTAACTTTAAAAGGAAAGATTTGAAAACTGATTTGTTTGACAACCTTTCTTTCTTTTTTCTTTCTACTTTATTGGAGGATATAGGTCTTAATTCTGTTTTGATAAAAAAAAGGAAACTCATAAGATACTTACCGTTGGATGGATTTGGAAAGGCTTTGACTAATGAAATTCATTATTAGATATAAAGTCAGAAGGAATGTTCATTTTAAGTGTTATAATAAAAAAGAAAGACAATGAATAGATCTGAAACAAGGACATTTCTTTGTCATTGCTTTTCTGTATATAATATTTGATATACATGGGCTCAAGTCCAAAAAATCATTGCATAATCCCCATATAGTTTAAGGTGACCATTGGCCTGGAATCTGGTAGATGCCTTACCAGCCATAGAATTGGTAAGAATTTTCTTAGTGTTTGAATGAATATGGCATTTGGGATTTTAATATTAGAAGAAATGTTTATAATGGACTTCTTGTTCCTCAAGCAAAATCTACCATAGGAGCTATCTTTTATAGAGGTCTGTCTCTATCACAAAGCACACTAGATAATTTGTATACTGTCCACCATATTTAAGTCCACTCAAGTCTACTACACACAGAATAAATTAAGTTACTTGGAAGATGGATGCCAGTCACTGCTCCAACAAGCCACTCATTTTACATGGATCACTGTTTCAGACAGTTATCAGGAAATGCCTGATTGTCAGTTGAGATGAGGGCTACATTTACATGCAGCAATCACCTCCACTGTATGGAGACAAATCATTTGTCCTCATAGATAAGTATTCTTCTTGGGCAGCAGATCGCTGTACAATACACTGCACAATAAAAATTATTTTTTGTGTCGGACCAATAAACAAGCATTTCCTTGTTAATCTGATGATTGCCAGCACCTTTTACACATGCCAATTATTAGAAACAAACATTTCTACAAATGCTTATCCTCAATAATTGGCCTGTCTGTTTAAAAAGACCATAAATGGTTACTAACTTTTCACACAAATTAGCATACATCAATAGTACAAGTGATCACAAGAAACTTTGTAATATGCTTTATCAATGAAAAATGTCTAGTTCTCCTGTTATCAACTGTGTACCAACTCTCGCCTTCTCCTTATAGATTGCTTTTCACTTTGAAAAATCCCTTTTTCTTATCCATGCAGGAGTATCATATTACAAATGTCAATGCAAGTCTATGGGGAGAGCAAGGAGGAAGTGAGGAGGCATACACAGACAAGCAGAACTCAACTACATAGGAAGCCTATAAATCAGGGATGCCCAACCTGCGGCCCCCCAGCTGTTGCAAAACTACAACTCCCAGCATGTCTGGACAGCCTACAGCTATTAGGGCATGCTGGGAGTTGTAGTTTTGCAAAAGCTGGAGGGGCGCAGGTTGAGGATCCCTGCTATAGATCATCATAAGTGCTTCATTCACAAAAATACAGGTCACTCTATAATGTTCTCCATTATCCTAGGGCAGCTTGGAGTGACTGTTAGACAGATTGGAATATTTTACTCTACTTTCTATGTGTGCAGTGGATGGCAGCTAGTCTCAGCTAGCAAGCACAATGGAAACCGCCATAAATGCCATATAAATGTCATATAATGGCCAGAAATTAGTGTTATTGCTCATGCACACACTGTACTATTGATTAATGCAAAGTCTGTTAAAAGCTCAGTGCCAATGTAAGGTTGTAACCTGAATCTATGCCTAATCTACTGTAGCTGTGACCCTGGGTACGTGGGCCAGGCATGGCACATGTGTCAGTCTGCCGAGTTGCAGAGCCACCACCAGGTTACGCCCATTTGTCACACACAACCATGCCTGGCTTGAGGTTCAGCGGTGCCAGCCACAGATCGGTCTGCTCCATAATGCCCTGTAACAGCTCTTGGGCGGTGTGCCTTTTGTCACCTAAGCTCAGCAGTTTGAGCACCGCCTGCTGGCGCTTACCCACGGCACTGCTTCTGCGCCTAGAGCTACCGACTGAAGGCGCCGTGCCCACGGATGGTAATTCGGAGGAGGAGGTGGAGGAGGAGGGGTCGGAGGAGGAGGAGGCATAGTACATCTGAGAGACCGTGACCGAGGTAGGCCCCGCAATCCTCGGTGTGGGCAGTACATGAGCGGCCCCAGGGTCAGACTCGGTCCCAGCCTCCACCAAGTTAACCCAATGTGCTGTCAGTGATATATAGTGTTCCTGCCCGGCAGCACTTGTCCACGTGTCCGTGGTTAGGTGGACCTTCTCAGAAACAGCGTTGGTCAGGGCACGGATGATGTTCTCTGACACGTGCTGGTGTAGGGCTGGGACGGCACATCGGGAAAAATAGTGGCGGCTGGGGACCGAATACCGAGGGGCAGCCACCGCCATGAGATTGCGAAAGGCCTTGGTCTCTACCAGCCTATAGGGCAGCATCTCCAGGCTCAGCAATTTGGAGATGTGGATGTTGAGGGCTTGGGCATGTGGGTGGGTGGAACTGTATTTCCTCTTGCGCTCCAGCGTCTGCTGTAAAGACAGCTGAACGCTGCGCAGGGACACATTGGTGGATGCTGTGGAGGATCATGGAGGCGAAGGTGTGGTGGGAGGTGCTCGTGTCGGGGTCCTGGGCAGGGGGTTGACTAGCAGAGGCAACGAGTGACACAGGGGAAGGAGCAGTGGTGGGACCCGCAGGAGGTTCCATTGAGTGTGGTGTTTAGCACTCATATGCCTGCGCATGCTGGTGGTGGTTTGTCTAGTAGTGGTGGCACCCCTGCTGATCCTGGTGTGGCACAGTTTGCACACCACAGTACGTCGGTCATCCTCACTTTCTTTAAAGAACCTCCAGACTTGCGAACATCTAGGCCTCGCCACGGGAGCTTCACTACGTGAAACAGTTGCTGCTGATGCACCAGCTCTGGCCCTGCTTCTCCCTCTGGCCACACCACTGCCTCTTCCAACCTGTTCTGGTGCAGCACTCACCTCCGCCTCAGAAGCACTGTCTTCACTCGGCTTATCAACCCAGCTTGGGTCAGTCACCTCATCAACCTCGTCTGCTCCCCCCTCGGACTTCCTGCCCTGACAACAACTTCACCACTGTCTGACAACCGTGTCTTCTCATCGTCCGACACCTCTTTACACACTTCTTCTACTAAGTCAACAATGTCATCATCATCACCCACAGACTGCGAAAGTTGGAAAACTTGGGCATCAGGAAAGAGGTCAGCAGCACCCTGAGAAGTGGTTTGTGACTCTGGGAAGGGTCCAGAAAACAGTTCCTCAGAGTATGCCGGATCGCATTCCAAATTTTCCTGGGAGGGGGAAGACTGGGGGGAAGGAGGTTGAGGTGGAGGAGCCAGAGGAGTGCTCCCTTGGGTAACATGGGTGGACTGTGTGGAAGACTGACTAGTGGACAAATTACTTGAAGCATTGTCCGCAATCCACGACATCACCTGTTCGCACTGTGGTTTCAACAGTCCTCTACCACGTGTCCCTGTAAGTTGAGACATGGAGCTAGGGAGTGTAGCTCGGCGTTCCCCTCCTCCCTCATCAGCAGGTACTGTCTCACCCTGCCCAGGACCACGGCCTCTGCCCCTGCAGTAATTGAATGCCCACGCCCTCGTCCTCGACCCTTAGCCCTGGGGTTCAACATTTTCTGTATATAAGTGTATTATATGTACAAAAAAAAATGGGCCTGCTGTACTGAAACCCACAAACTTGTTCAATCTGAACAAGTTAATATATAGGTGGATAAGTTAGAGCAAAATTACGTATGTTATTACGTACCGTGCAGTATGGAGTAATTACACGGAAACTATTAGATTATGCAGACTTGGTCTGCTTAATTGCAACCCAGACAAATGTCGCACAGAGATTTTTGAAATGTAGCTGTATCAGTGAGAGCAAAAGACCTTTTTTAATTACGTGACGTACAGAATGTGTCACCTGGACAGAAAATACAGATTGTGTTTTGTATATAGGTGGATAAGTTAGAGCTAAATTACTTATGTTATTACGTACCATGCAGTATGGAGCAATTACACGGAAACTATTAGATTAGGCAGACTTGGTCTGCTTAAGTGCAACCCAGACAAATGTCGCACAGAGATTTTTGTAATGTAGCTGTATCAGTGAGAGCAAAAGACCTTTTTTAATTGCGTGAAGTACAGAATGTGTCACCTGGACAGAAAATACGGATTGTGCTTTGTATATAGGTGGATAAGTTAGAGCTAAATTACGTATGTTATTACGTACCCTGCAGTATGGAGCAATTATACGGAAACTATTAGATTAGGCAGACTTGGTCTGCTTAATTGCAACCCAGACAAATGTCGCACAGAGATTTTTGTCACGTAGCTGTATCAGTGAGAGCAAAAGACCTTTTTTAATTAAGTGACGTACAGAATGTGTCACCTGGACAGAAAATATGGATTGTGCTTTGTATATAGGTGGATAAGTTAGAGCTAAATTACGTATGTTATTACGTACCGTGCAGTATGGAGCAATTACACGGAAACTATTAGATTAGGCAGACTTGGTCTGCTTAATTGCAACCCAGACAAATGTCGCACAGAGATTTTTGAAATGTAGCTGTATCAGTGAGAGCAAAAGACCTTTTTTAATTACGTGACGTACAGAATGTGTCACCTGGACATAAAATACGGATTGTGCTTTGTATATAGGTGGATAAGTTAGAGCTAAATTACGTATGTTATTACGTACCCTGCAGTATGGAGCAATTACACGGAAACTATTAGATTAGGCAGACTTGGTCTGCTAAATTGCAACCCAGACAAATGTCGCCCAGAGATTTTTGTAATGTAGCTCTATCAGTGACAGCAAAAGACCTTTTTTAATTACGTGACGTACAGAATGTGTCACCTGGACAGAAAATACGGATTGTGGTTTGTGGTGAGTGGACAGCTGAACTGTGACACACAGAATGGTTCCACACAGCTGTATGAAATGGATTTGTATCACTGAGATAAAACAACAAAAAACTATTTTTTTTAATTTATATATATATATATATATATATATATATATATATATATATATATATATTTTTTTTTTTTTTTTTAACGTGACGTACAGAAAATATCAGAGAGCAAACTCAGCCCCTGCTGACTGTGGCTATTTTGACTTCAACCCAGAAAAATGTCGAGATTTTTCTAATGTAGCTGTATCAGTGAAAGCAAAAGACCGTATTTGATTACGTGACGTACAGTATGGGTCACCTGACACACAGAATGGTTCCACACAGCTGTATGAAATGGATTTGTATCACTAATAAAACAATAAAAAAAAAAAGTGTTATATATGGCGATAGCTGCACTACTAGTGCCAGCCAGCCCAGCCAGGCAAAAAAAAAAGTCTTGTAGCCCTTAGAAGGGCTGTTGGGTTCTTTTGATATCACTCCTGCCTAACAGAGAACTAAATCCAGGCCCTGACACTCTCCCTGAAATGCAACAGATCTATCCCTAACGACATCCAGACAGCATCTGAGCCGAACACCGCGGGCAGTCACTAGTATATTCCAGGGTCACCTGATCAGGCCAGCCAACCCCTGCTATCAACATGTAAGGGCCCCACGTGATGCTGGGTGTACCGTAGAGTCTCCTGGCTTGTGACTGGCTGAGTTTATAGGCACCAAAAATTCAAAATGCGGGAGATGCCATTTCCTCGAGCATGGCGAGATACTGGTCTGAGCAGCGAGCACTTACGAGTACCCTAATACTCGAACGAGCACCAAGCTCAGACGAGCATGCACGCTCATCTCTATTCTTTTTACAGTAGGGAGACCAGCATCAATAGTCAACAGACAGGCTTAGTGTTCTTTTCTTTTGAAGGTGCTAATTTGAATATTTTTCCTAGAAACCCCAAATTATGCAGATTAGCTTCCCTTTAAAAAAAACTTTAAGCCCATCTTATACCAGTAGATATAAGATATGCTAATTTGAAACTATTTTTTCCCAGAAACCCAGAGCAGTATTGCCTGACATATAATACTCATCATGCATACTAAGCAATTTCTAAGCCTATCTGATGCCTAATGATGGTGGTCTCCCTAACAAACCCCAAGAATACCCCCAAGTCCAGTCAGCTAGCCAGGGCAATTTTATTAATTATTTGATATTTTTAAAGAAAAAGAGTCCTAGGAGATCAGAGTGTTATGTACCATTTTGGAACATATTTAATTTAGATCCAAATTGAAAAATTCACTGAAACAAACTTCAAGACATTCTCTCATCTTTACTCCACATAGTCTACTATAATCTAGGGTGAAAAAATATAAGGCATGGTCCCACTTACAAAACAATGATACAGTGTCAATCAAACTTTGATCTGTACAGCATGCAGGACACTGTACAGATGCACAAAGAGTCTCTTACACTCTACTGTGGAACCATAAGCACTGTTCTGTCATATGGTGCTAAACCTATGATTGATATTCTGTACCTATTTATAAAATCAGAGGTATAGGAAGGTACATGGGGGCAAAAGCAGTCTATGAGCACCATATAATCTGTCCATACTACTTGTGGTTGTAAAAAGATGGGATATTTAGCCAGTACACAGTATCTCTAGCAACCAATTGTCTCACTTCACGAACACTGTCACTTAAGTAAAAACAGAAAATGAACAAAGAGGCTTGGTAGGAATCCTATCACCTTTTCTTAAAATAAATTTAGATGGAGTATATCGTAAAAGGGAATATTAGGCAATAATATTCAACCTATCCTTTGCAAATACTAGATAAATAGGGTCCAACACCCATATTTTAATATGTTTTTTGCAGTACCTGATTTTTTTTGTTTACTCTTTACAGCTGGTAAGCAACCAATGACTCCTGCAGTTTCTCCAGTGAAAGCAACAGGACCTTCACTTCCCTCTAAAAAAGGTATCGTACTGCACTGTATTATATAGTATTGCTTAATTATTTTGCTTTTCATAAGACTAGAATTTAGTTCTTAAGCAATGACTCAAAATAAAGTTGTCATATTCTATAATTTGATTTATTTTGCATAATACTTTTAACATGTTTTAACAATCAAAAAAGGCAAGAAGAAGAGAGAAAGCAACCCTATACTTTGCTACAATATGTAAAAAACTCATAATGTCCCCTTGACTGTAGTGCAGTATGGACACACTATAGGGATTCTCTGCACTGTACTGGAGTTTTGCCATGTGCATGAGGCCTAAAGGATTTTCATTAGACACGTGTGCATACAGTTTCCTTAGATGTATATTCGGTGCTGCCTGAGATATAAATCTGTTACCTCTGTTACTGCACCACTGACAAGTGTTGAAACCTGTATAGCTGGATACCATTATTCTGCAAGAATATGTTAAATCTCCCCCCAAAAAAACATGTCATTTGAAGAAAACAGCTGATCAAGGCCTCTTCCTTGAGATGTTTTTGTATTTAACTTGAAGCATCATTTTGCTTAGATTTTTTCCATTCACTTTTCGTCAAGAATTGAAATAATAATAATAATAATAATAATAATCACATACTGCTTTATATAACATTTTTGAGAGATAAGTCCTTCATTCCAATCAGTCTAATGAGGAGTGAATCTAATAAAAGACAGGCGTTCATTGGATCCATTAAGTTCTCTCTTCTGTTGATTGAATTAATTTGAATGTAATGAATCTAAAATATCACAAAAATCAAGAGGGCTACAAGAACAAAGTTGTTAGAAAAGGAATCAATGGGAAAAATTGGAGTATGTTAAAACGGTGTAGTTTTTAGAGTGGTTAAATGGAGCAATCTACACAAACAGGGCCTGAGGTTGCAATGCATGACACATATAGTGTCCTTATTATTCTATGAATCCTTGTATAAAGCATTGCCCCTCCAGACCTGCTTAAGGTTAGGGCTGGACTTCTTGTGACTGCTGTAGGGATCCAATTCATTCTAGTGTCGCGTGGCCAGTGTCGCCGTGTAGCCCTAGCCTAAAACATTTTGTCCAGGGTGTCTTTTGATTATACTGTATATTCAGCTTTATATATTTAAAGGGTCAATGAGTTTTGGTAAAACTTTCGATATGTCAAAGAGTCATATCAAATGTTTTAATCGTTGTCACCTGAGATCCCCACTGAAAAGAATGAGGAGAGAGAAGTGCTCACATATCACTCTATGGGCCCATAGACTTCTATTCAGCTCATTACCAGCAGTGAGGAGAGAGAACACCATATCTGATCTACTCTGTCCTGGTTCTATGAGCCCTCCTGGGGGATCAGTCAGTGCTTAGACTTCCACTGTCATATCAACATTTTTAACCCCTTGGCGACAATTGACGTACCGGTACGTCATGTGCGCGATGTACTTCGCGCAACAGGGCGTACCGGTACGTCATGCATGTTAACCCCCGCTGCTCAGTGCAGCGGGGTTAACATGCTTTGATGGCGGCTGTTAGACACAGCCAGCCATCCATAGTGAAGGCCTCGGGGGGTGCCGTGCACCCCCCATAATGGCGATCGCTGTGAATGGCTGGTCTATTCAGACCAGCCATTCACAGCAGGCTCCGTGTACTCGGCGGGGATAGCGCTATTCTAGCGAATCCCCGCCGAGTGTCAGGGGTTAGGGGGAGGTCAGGGTGTCTCCCCCGCCCCCCCCCCGATCGGCTGTGATTGGTCAGTGACTGGTCACTGACCAATCACTGAACAAAGAAAATCAAAATAATAAAGTTAAAAAAAGTTAAATAATGGCACCTGCTCAGCCTGCTTCCTGTTTGTCCGGATTGCGAGCTGAGCAGGTGCCTGGTTAGGTAAAGTGCCCCCCCCGGCCCCCCAGTCCTGTCCTACTTACCTGTCCTGCAGTCCTCCGTCCCTCTGGCTGCTGCTGCTGCCTCCGTCTGCGTCCTCGTGGTTCCGGAGCTCCAGCTTCTTGCAGAGCAGTGCCACCTAGTGGCCTGCCTGCATCTAGCAGCTAATTAGAGTTTTTTTTTTTTTGGGGATCATCTGGCCAACATCTGTATGGCCATATTCTCCCGTGTCTGCGGCCGATAATCACTGATCAGACGTGTTTTTGCGGCTGATCAGCGGTTATCAGTTTTTTTGTTTTTTTTTGCCATCTGGCTAACATCTGTGTGGCCAGGTTGTCCGTGGCTGATAACTGCTTATTGAGCCAGTTTTTTTGCGGCTGATAAGTAGTTATCAGTTTTTTTTCCTGGCGTGCATCCAGTGGATGCACACCGGTAAAAAGTGACACAAAAGTGGTTGAAAGTAAAATCACTACACTGCCCTACACTACGCTACACACATAATAAAGTAATTTCACCCCCCACACACACATCACATTCCCCCTAGAAAATAAAAATGTCCCGCAGATCCCACAGGGGGTATACGGTGTCAGAGGCATATGAAATTATTGCCAATAACTCCGACACCGATACCGCCAGTGAGGAAGAAGAAGAGGATCCTGCTTTCCTCCATTCTTCTTCCTCCTCGTCATCCAGTGATGACGAGCGTCCAATTAGGCGACGTCCCAGAACGGTCGCACCGGAGCCCCCCCATACAGGGGCTCCTGTGTGGACCCCAGCCACCCCAAATTACGCACCATGCATTCCTGCGTTTGTGGGACGCGCAGGAATCCAGATGTGCACAACAAATTTCACAGAAATTGATTTTTTTACGTTCTTTTTCTGTGATGAATTTGTTGAGCACATGGTGGTGCAAACAAATTTATATGCCAGTCAATTCCTGGCCCAAAATCCGACGTCTTGCTATCACAGACCCCCACAGGCGTGGACGTCTGTGAATGCAGCAGAGATTAAGACATTTTGGGGTCTCTTTCTGCATATGGGTCTAGTGAAGAAACCCAAAATTCGGCAATATTGGAGTGGTGACATTATATACAACACTCCAATATACCGCATGGCGATGGCACGGCAACGGTTCGAACTGATCCTAAAGTTCTTGCATTACAATGATAATGCAACGTGTCCACCCCGTGATCACCCCACATATGACCGGCTGTTCAAAATACGGCCGGTCATAGATCACTTCGCCAAGAAATTTGTTGAGGCCTATACCCCGGAGAAGTTTCTGTCCCTTGACGAATCCCTAGTAAGTTTCAAGGGCAGACTTCACTTCCGGCAGTACCTGCCGAGTAAGCGGGCACGGTACGGGATTAAACTCTATAAACTCTGTGAGAGTACCTCCGGGTACACTTACAGGTTTAGAGTTTACGAAGGGAGGGATACCCGCATAGAGCCCCCAGAATGCCCCCCCACCCTTGGAGTTAGCGGGAAAATAGTGTGGGACCTAATGTTCCCACTGCTGGACAAGGGTTATCAACTGTACGTTGATAACTTCTACACCAGCGTCCATCTCTTTCAGGCCCTTGCTGCCCGAGCTACCACAGCTTGCGGAACTGCAAGGAAAAACCTGAGAGGCCTCCCAACCTCCCTGTTAGCAACACCGATACCACGGGGTGATAGTAGGGCCTATTGTAGTGATAGAATGTTGCTGGTCAGATATAAGGACAAAAGGGATGTCCTTATGCTGACCACCATACATGACAGCGGCAGCACCCCTGTGACGCTGCGTGGTTCCACAACAGAGATCCTAAAGCCGAACTGTGTTGTGGATTACAACCATTATATGGGAGGAGTTGATCTGTCTGATCAAGTCCTCAAACCATATAACGCCATGAGGAAAACCAGAGTCTGGTACAAGAAGCTGGTTGTCCACATGGTTCAAACGGCAATGTACAACGCCTTTGTACTTTGCCGCTTGAACGGTTACACAAGGAGATTCCTTCAGTTCCAGGAGGTAGTAATAAAGGCCTTGATATTTGGTGACCAAGAACAGGCGAGCACCTCTGGAACTGAAGGCTCCCGTATTGTCCCAGGGCAACATTTCCCGGGTGAAGTCCCCCACACCGGGAAAAAGGGACGATCACAGAAAAGATGCAGAGTGTGTTACAAAAGAGGTATACGAAGGGACACCAGATATCAATGTGACACCTGTCCCGATCACCCGGGCCTCTGCATAAATGAATGCTTCAAGGCGTACCACACGTCTATGAGGTATTAGATTTCTGTGATCTTTGTCCCCATTTTTTAAGGTCACCCCTGGGATTCTTCACTGTAAGAGCGTTGAGACACCATGGACCAGAGGAAACGGTCATGGTGAACTCAACCGAGAAGGTTGTTGATCCAGGGATTTATTCCGATTGCCAGATTGGAGTCAGGAAGGAATTTTTCCTTACAGTGAGGTAAATTGGCGTCTGCCTCCTGGGGTTTTTGCCTTCCTCTGGATCAACACTACAGGGCCTGTGAGCACTTGGCCTGTGACATCACTAGTACAGCGTGATGTCACAACCGGAGTGATGTCACAAGCCAGGTACTCCGGAATGCAGAGGAATTCCTGCCCTGGTAATAGAAATACATTGCAATTCCAGACTAATGCAAAGGGCGCTCCTTTCATTCTAAGCCCTACTGTGCGGGCACACACCACTTTACATCCACATATGGGGTATCTACGTTCTCAGGAGAAATTGCATTACAAATATTGGGGGGCTTTTTCTCCTAAGACCCCTTATAAAAATGAAAAAATTGTGCCCACCCAACAAATAAGTGTAAAAAATAGTTTTTTTTTTCCACTTATATATAGGGGTAGGCCCTAATTTTTCATTTTCTCAAGGGTCTTAGGAGAAAAAGCCCCCCACTATTTTTAATGCAATTTCTCCTGAGAACATAGATACCCCATATGTGGATGTAAAGTGTTGTGTGCCCGCACAGTAGGGCTTAGAAAGGAAGGAGTGACCTTTGGATTTTGGATTTAGCTGGAATTGTCACTGGAGGCTATGTCATGGTTACAAAGCCCCCCTAGTGTCTGGACAGTGGAAACCCCCACATGTGACCCCATTTTGGAAACGTAACCCCTCAAGGAACATTTCAATGGGTGCAATGAGTGGTTAGACCCCATAGGTAAGTTACTGTAGTTTGGGAAAATGGATAGTGGAGATAAAAAAAATGGGTTTTTCATTTCAACCATCCATTTTCCCAAACTACAGTAACTTACCTATGGGGTGTAACCACCTATTGCACCCATTGAAATGTTCCATGAGGGGTATCGTTTCCAAAATGGGGTCACATGTGGGGGGTTTCCACTGTTTAGACACATGGGGGCTTTGTAAATGTGACATAGCCCCCAGTGACAATTCCAGCCAAATCCACTGTTAAAAATCCAAAAGGGCGCTCTTTCCTTTCTAAGCTATGCTGTGGGCCCATAGACCACTTTATATACACATATGGGGTATCTATGTTCTCAGGAGAAATTGCATCACAAATATTGGGGGGCTTTTTCTCCTTATACCACTTGTGAAAATGAAAAATTTGGGCCTACCCAAACATATAAGCGTAAAAAAATTATTTTTGTTATACTTATATGTTGGTGTAGGCCTAAATTTTTTATTTTCACAAAGGGTGTAAGGAGAAAAAGCACCACAAAATTTATGATGCAATTTCTCCTGAGAATGTAGATACCCCATATGTGGATATAAAGTGGTGTACGGGCACACAGCATGGCTTAGAAAGGAAAGAGCGTCCTTTGGATTTTGGAGAGTGGATTTGGCTGGAATTGTCACTGGGGGGCCATGTTGCTTTTACAAAGCCCCCCTGGTATCTGAACAGTGAACGCCCCCAAAAAGTGACCCCATTTTGGAAACGACACCCCTCAAGGAACATTTTAAGGGGTGCAGTGAACAGTTAGACCCTATAGGTAACTTACAGAAGTTTATTAAAGTGGACAATGGAAATGAAAAAAAATATTTTTTACACTTATATGTTGAGGTAGGCCCATATTTTTCATGATCAAAAGGGTTATTAGAAGAAAAAGCCCCCCAATATTTGTGATGCAATTTCTCCCGAGAATGTAGATACCCCATATGTGGATATAAAGTGGTGTACGGGCCCACAGCATAGCTTAGAAAGGAAAGAGCCCCCATTGGATTTTGGAGAGTGGATTTGGCTGGAATTGTCATTGGGGGCTATGTCACATTTACAAAGCCCCCCTGTGTCTAAACAGTGGAAACCCCCCACATGTGACCCCATTTTGGAAACGACACCCCTCAAGGAACATTTCAATGGGTGCAGTGATCAGTTAGATCCAATAGGTAAATTGCAGAATTTTAGGAAAGTGGACAGTGAAAACAAAAAAATGGATTTTTCATTTTCACTGTCCACTTTCCTAAATTTCTGTAATTTACCAATTAGGTCTAACTGATCACTGCACCCCTTGAAATGTTCCTTGAGGGGTGTCGTTTCCAAAATGGGGTCACATGTGAGGGGTTTCCAGTGTTCAGACACAGGGGGGCTTTGTGAACGCAACATAGCCCCCAGTGACAATTCCAGCCAAATCCACTCTCCAAAATTCACACTGCGCTGCTTCCTTTCTAAGCCGTTCTGTGCACCCACACAATACTTTACATAGACATATGGGGTATTTCCGTTCTCGGGAGATATTGCACCACAAATTTTGTGGGGCTTTTTATCCTTCTACCCTTTGTTAAAATGAAAAATTTGGGGTTACACCAATGTGTAAGTCTAAAAAATCTGATTTTCCATTTTTACAGACTATCTTTGGGTTATTCCTGTGAGACACCTATAGGGTTAACAAACTTCAACAATCTAATTCTGAGTACTTTGAGGGGTGACGTTTTTAAAATGGGGTCATTTATGGGGGGTTTCCTTATGTAAGCCCCTCAAAATCACTTTATATCTGAATTGGTGCTAAAAAAAAATGGTTTTGGAAAATTTGGTGAAAATTTGAAAAATGGCTTCTAAACTTCTAAGCCTCCTAACGTCCTAAAAAAGTAAAATGACGTTTACAAAATGATGCCAACATAAAGTAGACATATGGGGAATGTAAAATAAAAAATATTTTTGGAGGTATTACGGTGTATTTTGAAAGTAGAGAAATTGAAATTTGGAAATTTGCAAATTTTTCCGAATTTTTGGTAAATTTGGGATTTTTTCATAAATAAGGGTGAAATATATTGACTCAAATTTATGACTGTCATGAAGTACAATGTGTCACAAGAAAACAATCTCAGAATGGCCTGGATAAGTAAAAGCGTTCCAAAGTTATAACCACATAAAGTGACACATGTCAGAATTCAAAAATTTGGCCCAGACATTAAGGCCAAAATGGGCTCTGTCCTCAAGGGGTTAAACAAAACTAAGTTACCCTTTAAGATAAATAATTATAAAACAGATGTAAAGCATGGATATCTGACCTTCATAAAATACCGACCAGAGTGACCATTTCTCTACCTTTACTATATATTATTTATGGGAATAAGTACATGTTATGCATGTAGTAACATGAAACATTATTGAAATACAGTAGGCTTCTGAAAGTTTGTTAATAAGGCTACTTTAAATCTTTAAATCCGCCTTAGATTTTTAATAGTGTGGTATGATGCTACAGTATCATTAGATCTCTTCACTAAGCCACTTTATTCATGGATCATTATTTTAATGTCCAAAGGAATTGCTTCTGAATGGTGGATAGTGGGGGAAAAGCTTGTCGGACATCACATGGGGACAAACATCGGTATAAGTGATTGGTTGACTGGCTTTATAATTTAGCAGATTTCAACAGTTTTATTATACAATACATACAGAGCAGTTCGGGGACACTTAATTTTGTAAATAATACAAGCACAAAATCTAACTACTGTAGAAATGAACAAGCAGCAATTACTGTTTGTCCAGTGCAGATTTTGTTATATATTGTAGCTTATTGCTTATTTCGTTAACAATACATGTTCCTGCCATACCTCTGCTATGTACTGAGGAGAATCTACTTTCATCTCCTGCACCATGAAAGTCATATTTAGGATAAAAATCCATGTCATAGACTCACCATTGACTTTACGGGTTACCATAAACCAAGAATATATGCTGAATACTGATTCTAGATTCCAAGCACCAGGGGAAATTGGCTATATAAGAGTTTGTAATACTGGACATTATCAAAGGGATGGAAGAGCTGTGGAAATTAGTGGAAATGAATTATCAACTACACAGCTAATCTACATTGCATGATTTTAAACATTTTAATGAAAATGAAGGAACACTTTAAATGAGTAATCTCATTGCTGCAAACAAATTTATTCTATGCTCAATGAAACATTATATCATTTTCCAATATACAAAGTCAGTAGAAGCTTTGCTTGCTGTCATTTAATGGGAATCTTCATTGTTTACTTCCAGTAACTATATGGTACATCTGCCCTGGTCATGTGTTGGACACACAAGTGCATGGCTCTTAAAAGAGTATTCCCAGGATCAACATCTATTGCCTATACACAATGTAGGTGATCAATATCTGATCTTTGGGGCCTTACCACTTGGACCACCATTGATCACAAGCATGGGGATCCCCTCTCTTGATTCGTTCTTACTGGACTCCCTCCCTGCAGTGAGGAGGAGCTTCAATATATAGTAGTGGTTGAGCATGTGCACTGGCACTCTAACTGTCTTGTGATGTTGCGAAGGACAGTTGACAAATATTGATTCAGCTCTAATAACTGATATCAGTCACGCATGTTTGTGTCCAACACATGAAGAGGACAGTAGAAGTACACAATGAAGGTTAGAGATAATAAAAACAGATATTGTATTTAGACAATTGTTTAGCTTTTCGATATACAATAAATAAGCTACGTTTGCTGAGAATGTATTACCCTGTTAATATTAGGGTATACAAGGGTGGTACAAGGGTCTTTGGCCCCCTTCAGGCTCCTGAGTGTGGTAGAGACTGCTACCTCTGCACCCCCTACAGCTACACCCTGCAAACAAGCACTTTTTATTTGCACTTTAAATAACACTCTCTTTATTGATATGTATAAATGAACAGTATATTACTCAATAGTAATATAGAAAGAGACCTCTTCCTTCACACTGCTACACGAGGACATTAATTTCTTTTTTATATTTAGTTATAAGAAGCATGCCATGCCATGCATTACCTTTGCCATCAGCTCTTACTGTATCTGCAGCATTTGTTCTCTCGTCTTTGTTTTTTTCTGCTTTGCTTGTGAAGTTTGTGCTTCCTCTATTTTTCCCAATGCTTCATTCTGCACAGTCTACATGTCACACTTATCTGTACTAAACAAGTGGTTGTTTTATATAATACTAGCCAATTCTCTTGCTTGATATAAATATTCCGCAGATAGATTCAAACAAGCTAGTAATAAAAGTCTTTTGAAGACATTTATTCTGTAGCGCATTGCTATTTTACCTCTGTGTCAGCCTGTGAATTAAAATCAGAGAGCATGCAATCATCTTACCGGCACTATGTCACTTAACACAGTGCAGCTCAAAAAACCCCTACAAACTCCATAACTGACTGCTCCAAAAGAAAACGATCTGAGAATCATATTGAGAAGCCAACTGTGCAATCAGTAGCAAACAGCGTGTTTACTCATCTCTTCATTAACTGGGATGCTTCAAAATGTGAGCTGTGAATATACCACTGAGGATCTTCATCTACAGACATGACACGACTTCCCAATTGCCTCCAGTCTCTATTGGTTTACATAGCTGTTCTATATGGTATAAGCTATTGGGGTATTACATGAAGAAATACACATTAATGGCTTCTGTAGTGATGGATGCAAGTGTGCTTGACATATAGGACATATTAATGTAAAAAATACCACTCTTGTTAAGTGTCAAGATATATCTTTGGAAAAGTGCTTTAGGGTATGGTTACACGATCAGGTTTCCTAATGTAGTTTTGGAAGCCAAAACAAGGAGTGAATTCAAAAATGAGGGGATGTCGTATCTGTCCTTTACACTTTTTCTCCTTTTATGATTCACTCCTGATTTTTGCTTCCAAAACTACATCATGAAACCTGACTGTGTGGCAGTACGCTTAGGGCAAGTTCGCATTGGCGTTATGGAATTCTACTATAGGTTCCGTTATAACGGAATTTTCGGACGGAAGCCTTTAAGAATCATTCCATATTGCTCTGTCCTAATAGATGTATATGGGGACAAATAACGTGGTTCTGTTATACATGACGGAAAAAAATATTTTTGTCGACAGGACTATTTTTTCCATCATGTATAACGGAACCAAATGGAACCGTTATTTGTCTCCATAGACATGTATTAGGACAGAGAAAAACAGAATGCCTCTTAAAGGCTTCTGTTATAACGGAACCTATAACGGAATTCTGTAATGCCAATGCCTATCTGTCCTTACTGTGATGAATAAGTTTTCTTTTTTCTATATTTAGCATCTTCCATACCTACACACAAAATCACTTACCTGCGTGGGCAGTATGAAACCATATCCTAACCATTCAGTTAGTAGACAAAAGCAATGGTATGCCTCATACCTAAAGGTTGTACAGCAGCCCGTTAGTTGATGAACATAAAGCCCATAGTTGTAATTGGGTGTGCAGGGCCACAATGAAAAATTTGTCCCACCACCTACCATGAGCCATTTATAAAACTGATATCTGAGATGCTACATCGTAGATGTGTGATGCTTATAAGCTATGCTGCACTAAAATAATAACTATAAATAATAACAGATCTGAACAGGGGGGATAGGAGAGCAGCCTAATTAGAAGACAAGGAAGCATATTTCTATGATGATATTTTATAAGGTTTCTTCCATTCATGAAAACATGAAACAGTTACCCTTTAAGTGGAGAAATTGTGCACTGTCCTACTCACTTTACTCAACTTCTAGGTCTATATAAATAGAACAGATGTTTCATAACTATGGTGTCCATTATGAACACCATAATTCTCAATGTATTTACACCAGACACATAATAAATGCATTGATAAAGCTCTATCATATGGTTCTAAAGCCTTTTTCCCCTCACATAATATATTACAAAACTAGCTGTCTGTAGCCACCGTGAGGGAGCGCTCATAATGCATATGAATTTGCAGAATTACCATTGCAGTTAGTGTGAGCTGTAATATCTCTATGCACTGAGCTTCCCTAGTAGTAGATTCAGGAAAATTCTACGAATCCATGTTGGGAACAGGAGAAATAATTATTTTCTTATAGGAGTAAAAGCAGTCGGTGAAGAGTCAGCCTCTGACTCATAAAGCCAAATAAATGTAATGCAAAGTAGAATCAATAAATTGTGTTCTAATAGTAAGGCTAATGTACATGGCAGAGCCATGCTCTTGGAATTTATATGGCAGCTCAAAGTCCCTATGGCTCCATACTATGCATCAGAGATCTATACTTTCTTACAAGCATTCCACCATAATACAACATGCAATGCAGGATGGTACATTTATTTTCTTGAATGAATCAGACAAGAAACTTTCAAAAATTCAGTATGACATCTGAGGAATGCCGTATGAGGTGCTGTACTACAACTCAGGGGTTGTGCATGAGTCTGTAAACAGTTATATACGCCAAAACTGTTTTACTGCAGCTCCTGTAGTGTGGTTCAGTATCTCTTTCCTGCTTGTGAAGATGACATGAGCATAAGATTTGTAATATCAATATTTGAAATGACCATATCTCAAACTTTCAAACCATTATCTTACGTTTACAAATCCTATGCATTCCTTTTAGCATTCCAAAAGCATATAACTTGCTAATGAAATGTTAAATATATGTTATCTCCATCTTAAGTAACACATTTGTATGCAGCCAGGATTTTTAAGCAAGGTGTGAGGCGTAATGATTAGTTAAAATGCAGGTAATTAGAATGCAGCATCACTTGATAGAGCACGAACTTGTCAAACATTTGAAAAAGCTAGATTTGGCGATAATCATCCTTGTCAAAGGTATTGTACAGTTTTCTATGTAATATTACGCTATTGAGGCTAATTGAGAAGAACGCCATGTACTATATTTAAGTAAAATTGACACACATAACAAGTTAGGTGATAGATTGTATAACACATTTTAATTAATCATTATGGCTAGAAAGTCCAGAGTCTTGAGTCAACCCAACAAGGCATCGTCCTATCAATTGACACGTACAAGTCCCATTATTATGACCACCAGCTAACATCCAGAGTACTTATGAGCGAAGCAAGCTTCGGATCCTAGATCCTAAGTTGCTTTGCTCAAAACTTTGGATTAATGCAGTATGGAGATCCGTCTCCGTGGCTTCGGTTCTGACTGGTACTTCTCTATCATAATCTCAGATGGATTTGGGCACAGAGCAACGTGTAACTGCTAAGTCTATCATTTAGGTGGATTCTAAGGCCTGGAATTTAGGAATGATAAGAGTGGCTGTAGAGACTAGGTAACATGGCCAATCTCATACTAAACTCCAGGTTTTTACCCTGCTGAGTGAGAAATTCAGCTGTGGCTCAAAATGTAATTAAAGAGGTCAAACTGCTTGTGTGAATAGGGTAAGAGAAAAGCTGTGTGTTGAGAGCTGAAAACTGAGTTTTATCTAAGAACAGACTACTACAATACAGTATTGTAGTAGTCTGTTCTTAGATAAAACTCAGTTTTCAGCTCTCAACACACAGTTTCTTGTGCCTTGGGTGGGTACTCCCTCTTTATCATTTGCAGCTTGTGTGGTCCAATCCTTTGGCGTCTTTTGTTACTTATCCCTCCATTTTTTGTCTCATTCTTTATGCAATCTGTAAGATGGAGAGGCAGGCTTCTCAGCCTTTTTATCCAAAAACAGGTGCGGCTCTAAACACAGAACAGGGGCAGATCTTTCCCTTATACCTTATGTCTGTGGAGGCTCCAATCCTGGTTTTGGCTCATAATCACTGATGAAAATCACTGACTAAAACACTGAAGTGTGAATAAGGCCTAAATCAGTAAGTGACATGTCACATATTAAATGGGATTCCACAAATGTGATCCATCTCTTCAAATCGAAAAATCTGGCATCTGAACATGACATACGTTTCTTGATATATAGAAGTGTGTATATGTTTAAAAGCAAAATTAAATAACTAGAAATAATTATCACAAGAAAAATACTTAACCATGGGCCACTTTCACATGAGCAATATTTGGTCTATGTTTTACCAGTATTTGAAAGTCAAAACCAGGAATGGCAGAAAAGGCAAAAGTATATCCATGATAGTTTTTCTTTGCAATTTCGGTGTACCAATACTGATGCAAAATATTGACCATCTGAAAGTGGCCATAGAGAGACTTTTTAAAATCTATTTGCAGAGGGCTGCTTTACTAATTTCCCTATAGAAGTTTCCTTCAGATTATAAGGAAAGCTACACTCACCGGCTACTTTATTAGGTACACCTGTCCAACTGCTCGTTAACACTTAATTTCTAATCAGCCAATCACATGGCGGCAACTCAGTGCATTTAGGCATGTAGACATGGTCAAGACAATCTCCTGCAGTTCAAACCGAGCATCAGTATGGGGAAGAAAGGTGATTTGAGTGCCTTTGAACGTGGCATGGTTGTTGGTGCCAGAAGTGCTGGTCTGAGTATTTCAGAAACTGCTGATCTACTGGGATTTTCACGCACTACCATCTCTAGGGTTTACAGAGAATGGTCCGAAAAAGAAAAAAACATCCAGTGAGCGGCAGTTCTGTGGGCGGAAATGCCTTGTTGATGCCAGAGGTCATAGGAGAATGGGCAGACTGGTTCGAGCTGAAAGAAAGGCAACAGTGACTCAAATTGCCACCCGTTACAACCAAGGTAGGCAGAAGAGCATCTCTGAACGCACAGTACGTCGAACTTTGAGGCAGATGGGCTACAGCAGCAGAAGACCACACCGGGTGCCACTCCTTTCAGCTAAGAACAGGAAACTGAGGCTACAATTTGCACAAGCTCATCGAAATTGGACAGTAGAAGATTGGAAAAACGTTGCCTGGTCTGATGAGTCTCGATTTCTGCTGCGACATTCGGATGGTAGGGTCAGAATTTGGCGTCAACAACATGAAAGCATGGATCCATCCTGCCTTGTATCAACGGTTCAAGCTGGTGGTGGTGGTGTCATGGTGTGGGGAATATTTTCTTGGCACTCTTTGGGCCCCTTGGTACCAATTGAGCATCGTTGCAACGCCACAGCCTACCTGAGTATTGTTGCTGACCATGTCCATCCCTTTATGACCACAATGTACCCAACATCTGATGGCTACTTTCAGCAGGATAATGCGCCATGTCATAAAGCTGGAATCATCTCAGACTGGTTTCTTGAACATGACAATGAGTTCACTGTACTCAAATGGCCTCCACAGTCACCAGATCTCAATCCAATAGAGCATCTTTGGGATGTGGTGGAACGGGAGATTCGCATCATGGATGTGCAGCCGACAAATCTGCGGCAACTGTGTGATGCCATCATGTCAATATGGACCAAAATCTCTGAGGAATGCTTCCAGCACCTTGTTGAATCTATGCCACGAAGAACTGAGGCAGTTCTGAAGGCAAAAGGGGGTCCAAACCGTTACTAGCATGGTGTACCTAATAAAGTGGCCGGTGACTGTATATTGCGCACAGATGACAGTTCTTTAGCTAAGAATAGAAAAAGTTTTCAGTTAACCCATGTATACTTTTCTCGTAGATTCACTGGAAAGCAGGCTAAAAAGAAGTTTTAAGCAAAAAGAACAGCTGATGTTAAACATCTAGCTAATACATCCTAGCAGGTGGTGTAATTGGAGTTCTGCTTTAATGCTCTGGAAGACTTTTAAAAAAGCAGCTTGATTTCTGATATCCCAGTGGTGCCTAGAATGTGCCCAAATGTTCATGCTCCTCAGTAGCTGACATTGGAGGTGTCCTTGTGTCTTACACACATATGCACAATGAACAGCAATTGGCATCACAGTTTGATTACAGTCTTTCCAATATCAAGTCAAAGTAAATAATTGCAAAAGCCTTCTGGATATGCCCCTGTGAATGGGTCAATACAAGTAAATGGATTCTGTTTTTTGCCTTTATGGTGTATATGTGAATTGTATATACAGTATGAATATTTGAAACATTTTCTGAATGATAAAGTAAAATATGTTAAATTGTGTTTAGTTCATAGATACCTCATGTCTAGTACAAGCATAAAAGTATTGTTAACCACAGCAATGTTTTAGAATCCAATCTGAAATTAGTTGAGGGGAGGACCGGAGGCACAAAATATGCTACATTTACAACTAGAGATGAGCGAACATGCTCGTCCGAGCTTGATGCTCGTTCGAGCATTAGGGTATTCGCATATGCTCGCTACCTCGAGGAAATGGCAACTTCCTCTTACTGCATGTTAGCCGCCTTTTTTCAGCCAATCAACATGCAGGAGAGTCTTTGGTACCCCCTAGCATCACGCAGGGCCCCTACAAGTCGATAGCAGGGATTGGCTGGCCAGATCAGATGACCTCGGAATATAAGAATCTGGTCCCGTGCTGCTCACGTCATACGCAGTCTTCAAAATAAATTGCCCAAAGTACAAATTTTTGCTGCTGCTGTACCTTGGCTTGCTGAGATCTGAAGTGCAGTCTAGGGAATACGCTTTTCTGTCATTTCAATACACTACAGTCCAGTGAACAATTATGTAGTTGTCAGTTATGTAGTATGTCAGTCTAGGGAATATGTTTTTCTGTCATTTCTATACAATACAGTCCAGTGAACAATTATGTAGTGTGCTGTACAGTAGTGTCAGTCTAGGGAATACATTTTTTTTATATCTCCTACAGTGCAGTGAAAAATTGAGTGTTTTGCGGTGCAATAGCCACCGTCTAAAGACTACGTTTTTCCTCTCAGTCATATATACTACAGTGCAGTGCGAAATTGTGTCGTGTGCTGCACACTAGCCGGAGTGTATAAAATATAAGTTTTTCCTCTCAGTTATATATTATACAGTACAGTGAAAAATTCTGTTGTGTGCTGCACACTAGCCGGAGTGTATAAAATATAAGTTTTTCCTCTCAGTTATATATTATACAGTGCAGTGAAAAATTCTGTCGTGTGCTGCACACTAGGCGGAGTGTAGAAAATAGAAAATATAAGTTTTTCCTCTCAGTTATATATTATACAGTGCAGTGAAAAATTCTGTCATGTGCTGCACACTAGTCGGAGTGTGGAAAATATAAGTTTTTCCTCTCAGTTATATATTATACAGTGCAGTGAAAAATTGAGTGGTTTGCGGTACAATAGCCGCCGTCTAAAGACTACATTTTTTCTCTCAGTCATGTATACTACAGTGCAGTACGAAATTGTGTCGTGTGCTGCACACTAGCCGGAGTGTAGAAAATATAAGTTTTTCCTCTGAGTTATATATTATACAGTGCAGTGAAAAATTCTGTCGTGTGCTGCACACTAGCCGGAGTGTAGAAAATATAAGTTTTTCCTCTCAGTTATATATTATACAGTGCAGTGAAAAATTCTGTTGTGTGCTGCACACTAGCCGGAGTGTAGAAAATATACGTTTTTCCTCTCAGTTATGTATCATACATTGCAGTGAAAAATTGAGTGATTTGCGGTACAATAGCCGCCGTCTAAAGACTACGTTTTTCTCTCAGTCATATATCATACAGTGCAGTGAACATACAAAATGTTGAACCCAAGGGCTAAGGGTCGAGGACGAGGGCGTGGATGTGGGCGTTGAAGTAGTGTTGGGGGGGCAGAAGCCGTGGTCCTGGGCAGGTTGACACAGTACATGTTGATGAGGGGGCAGTGGAACGCTGCAGAGTTTCGCTCCCTAGCTTTATCTCGCAACTTACTGGTTCACGTGGTGCACCCCTATTGAAACCACAACAGTGCGAACAGGTGATGACGTGGATAGCGGACAATGCGTCCAGTAATTTATCCACCACCCAATCTTCCACGCAGTGCACCCACGCTAGCCAAGGGAGTAGACCTCTGTCTCCTCCAGATCAACCTCCTTCCCCCCAGCCTGCCCCCCCACCCATGGAAAGTATGGATTCAGATCAGGCATACTCACAGGAAATCTTTTCAGTACCCTACCCAGAGACCCAAACCACTACTCAACAGCAACCTGAGCAGTTGCTCTGTCCCGATGGCCAAAATTTAGAACTTTCACAGTCTGTGGGTGATGAGAGTGTGGACTTAGTGCAAGTAGTGCGTGAAGAGGTGTCGGATGATGATGATGCTGATGATGAGACACGGTTGTCAGACAGTGACGTTGTTGTCAGGGCAGTAAGTCCGAGTGGGGAGCAGAGTGAGGAATCGGAGGAAGAGCTGGTGGATGATGAGGTGACTGACCTGAGCTGCGTTGGTAATCCAACTCAAGACAGTTCTTCTGAGGGGGAGGCAAGTGCAGCACCAGAACAGGTTGGAAGAGGCAGTGGAGTGGCCAGAGGGAGAAGCAAGGCCAGAGCAGGTAGATCAGCAACTGTTTCACGGAGTCAAGCTCCTGTGCCGAGGCCTAGATGTTCGAAAGTCTGGAGGTTTTTTAAAGAAAGTGAGGATGACCGACGGACTGTGGTGTGCAACCTGTGCCACACCAGAATCAGCAGGGGAGCCACCACTACCAGCCTAACCACTATTAGCATGCGCAGGCATATGAGTGCTAAACACCCGACTCAGTGGAACCAAGGCCGTTCACCTCCTGCGGGTCACACCACTGCTCCTTCCCCTGTGTCACATGCAGGCTCGGCGAGTCAACCCCCTGCCCAGGACCCCGGCACGAGCGCATCCCGCCCTACAACCACCCCTTCACCTCCACGATCCTCCACAACCTCCACCAATGTGTCCCAGCGCAGCGTTCAGCAGTCTTTGCAGCAGACATTTGAGCGCAAGCATGCACAAGCCCTAAATGTCCACATCTCCAAATTGTTGAGCCTGGAGATGCTGCCCTATAGACTGGTAGAGACTGAGGCTTTCCGCAACCTGATGGCGGTGGCTGTCCCTCGGTACTTGGTCCCCAGCCGCCATTATTTTTCCCGATGTGCCGTCCCAGCCCTAAACCAGCACGTGTCAAAGAACATCATCCATGCCCTGACCAACGTGGTTAGTGATAAGGTCCACCTAACCACAGACACGTGGACAAGTGCTGCCGGTCAGGGACACAATATCTCACTGACGGCACATTGGGTTAACTTGGTGGAGGCTGGGACCGATTCTGACCCTGGGGCTCAAACTGCTGAGCTTCGGTGACAAAAGGCACACCGCCCAAGAGCTGTTACAGGGCATCACGGCACAGACCGATGTGTGGCGGGCACTGCTGAACCTCAAGCCAGGCATGGTTGTGTGTGACAATGGGCGTAACCTGGTGGTGGCTCTGCAACTCGGCAGACTGACACATGTGCCATGCCTGGCCCACGTGTTCAATCTCATAGTTCAGCGGTTCCTCAAGACATACCCCAATTTGTCAGATTTGCTCACCAAGGTGCGCCGCATCTGTGAGCATCTCCGCAAGTCAACCACAGATGCTGCCACTCTCAGGGCATCGCAGCGGCGCCTACAACTGCCAGCTCACCTACTGTTGTGCGACTTGCCCACGAGATGGAATTCGACATGTTATCTAGAATTTATCAGCAGTGCAGAGCGATTGTAGACTGCCAGATGTCAACTTCCACCAGAACTGGTAGTTAGATCAGTCAGCTTCCTCAAGTCTACAATGAGGAGTGGATGTCTGATATCTGTCAGGTGTTGAGCAACTTTGAGGAGTCAACACAGATAGTCAGCGGCGATGCTGCCATTATCAGCCTCACCATCCCGCTGCTTTGCCTGTTGAAAAACTCACTGCTCAGCATGAAGTCAGAAGCTTTGCGCTTGTCACAGGAGATGGGGGAAGAAGATACGTAGCTTAATAGCCAGAGTACCCTCAGGTCTGTTTCTCAGCGCGTATTGGAGGAGGGGGATGAGGAGGAAGAGGAGGAAGAGGAGGAGAATGTTGGCGAGACAGAAGAGGGTACCAATGCTCAGTCCTTCTTAACTCTTGAGCGTGTATGGGCTGTAGAGGAGGAGTTGGAGGAGGAGGAAATGGAGAGTCAGGCCAGTGAGGAGAGGGAATTCTTGTGTGTTGGGACTGTGGCGCACATGGCAGACTTCATGTTAGGCTGCCTATCCCGTGACCGGTTGCTGGGTGTTCACTCTCCTGGACCCACGGTACAAGCAGAACCTTTCCACTCTCATCCCTGTAGAGGAAAGGAGTATGAGAGTGAATCAATATCAACAGGCCCTGGTGCACAAGCTGAAACAATCCTTCCCATCTGACGCCGCTAGCGGCAGAGGGCGTGGTTCTGTGGGCCAAGTAGTGGGGGAGAGGAGGCGAGCAGGCTGCTTGTCCAGCACTGGCAGGGGAAAGCTCTACAAGGACTTTGCCAGTTTTATGTCACCCCACCAAGACACTGTCACCTGTCCCCAGTCTAGGCATAGTAGGGGGAAGCTGTACAGAAAGATGGTGAGGGAGTACCTAGCTGACCATACCAACGTCCTGACTGATCACTCTGCTCCATACAACTACTGGGTTTCAAAGCTGGACACGTGGCCTGAACTGGCGCTGTACGCCTTGGAGGTGCTAGCCTGCCCTGCCGCTAACCTGTTGTCAGAGCAGGTATTCAGTGCAGCTGGTGTCGTCATCACCAAAAAGCGTACACGCCTGTCAACTGACAGCGCTGACAGGCTGACGCTTATTTAAATGAACAAAGCCTTGATTTCTCCGGAATTTAAATATCCTCCGGGGGAAAGCAGCTAAAGAATAAGATTCCTTATGTATCCGATTCCTCTCCTCTACTCCTCCTCCTTCTCTTCATTGCCAAACGCTGACCCAAAAGGGAATTTTTTAGAGGGCCAACTGGCACTCCTTTAAAGAGAACCTATCACCTCCGAAACACCCCCTGAACTAGAGTAAGTGTTGTATAGTGTAAGTGATGCTGAATCCGAATATGTAAGTTTTATCACCATACTCACTTCCATTCCGACGCTGTGCTTCCACAAACCAGCAGTAAAATGCACTCACTGGACTCTTCTTTGAGTCCTCTCCATTATGTGAGTGAGCACTGGAGTCCAGTGAGTGCATTTTACTGCTGGTTTGTGGGAGCACAGCGTCGGAATGGAAGTGAGTATGAAGATAAAACTTACATATTCGGATTCAGCATCACTTACACTATACAACACTTACTCTAGTTCAGGGGGTGTTTCGGAGATGACAGGTTCCCTTTAAGACAATGTTTCTGGAGGGCCACCTACAGGCCCTCTCTCCAAACAATTTTTCCAGAGCGTCAACTACAGACACTCTAAAACCATTTTTCAGTATCGTCAACCACAGACACAACCAAAAAAAATTTTTTTTCGGAGGGTC
Source organism: Rhinella marina (assembly GCA_900303285.1). Classification (NCBI taxonomy): domain Eukaryota; kingdom Metazoa; phylum Chordata; class Amphibia; order Anura; family Bufonidae; genus Rhinella; species Rhinella marina. Next base: position 39,725 of record ONZH01003333.1, read on the forward strand.
GACTTCAGACACTAAGACACTTCAGTCTAACTCGATCAATCTGTAGTCACAGCCATACAGATTAACGCTAAATTTTTATTTGCTTCGCCTGCTCCTGCAGTGTAACTCGGTCACTATGTAGTCACAGCCATACAGGGCCACGATAAATTTTTATGTGCTTCGCCTGCTCCTGCACTGTAACTCGGTCACTCTGTAGTCACAGCCATACAGGGCCTCGATAAATTTTTATGTGCTTCGCCTGCTCCCGCACTGTAACTCGGTCACTCTGTAGTCAAAGCCATACCGGGCCACGATAAATTTTTATGTGCTTCGCCTGCTCCTGCACTGTAACTCGGTCACTCTGTTGTCATAGCCATACAGGGTCACCCTAAATTTTTATGTGCTTCGCCTGCTCCTGCAGTGTAACTCGGTCACTCTGTAGTCACAGCCATACAGGGCCTCGATAAATTTTTATGTGCTTCGCCTGCTCCCGCACTGTAACTCGGTCACTCTGTAGTCAAAGCCATACCGGGCCACGATAAATTTTTATGTGCTTCGCCTGCTCCTGCACTGTAACTCGGTCACTCTGTAGTCACAGCCATACCGGGCCACGATAAATTTTTATGTGCTTCGCCTGCTCCTGCACTGTAACTCGGTCACTCTGTAGTCACAGCCATACAGGGTCACGCTAAATTTTTATATGATTCGCATGCTCCTGCAGTGTAACTCGGTCACTCTGTAGTCAAAGCCATATAGGGCCATGATAAATTGTTATGTGCTTCGCCTGCTCCTGCAGTGTAACTCGGTCACTCTGTAGTTATAGCCATACAGGGCCTCGATAAATTTTTATGTGCTCAGCCTGCTCCCGCACTGTAAGTCGGTCACTCTGTAGTCACAGCCATACAGGGCCACAATAAATTTTTATGTGCTTCACCTGCTCCTGCAGTGTAACTCGGTCACTCTGTAGTCACAGCCATACAGGGCCACAATAAATTTTTATGTGCTTCGCCTGCTCCTGCAGTGTAACTCGGTCACTCTGTAATCACAGCCATACAGGGCCACGATAAATTTTTATGTGCTTCGCCTGCTCCAGCACTCTAACTTGGTCACTCTATAGACACAGCCATACAGGGCCACAATAAATTTTTATGTGCTTCGCTTGCTCCCGCACTGTAACTCGGTCACTCTGTAGTCACAACCATACAGGGCCACGATAAATTTTTATGTGCTTCGCCTGCTCCCACACTGTAACTCGGTCACTCTGTAGTCACAGCTATACAGGGCCACGATAAATTTTTATGTGCTTCACCTGCTCCTGCACTGTAACTCGGTCACTCTGTAGTCAAAGCCATACCGGGCCACGATAAATTTTTATGTGCTTCGCCTGCTCCTGCACTGTAACTCGGTCACTCTGTTGTCATAGCCATACAGGGTCACCCTAAATTTTTATGTGCTTCGCCTGCTCCTGCAGTGTAACTCGGTCACTCTGTAGTCACAGCCATACAGGGCCTCGATAAATTTTTATGTGCTTTGCCTGCTCCTGCACTGTAACTCGGTCACTCTGTAGTCACAGCCATACCGGGCCACGATAAATTTTTATGTGCTTCGCCTGCTCCTGCACTGTAACTCGGTCACTCTGTAGTCACAGCCATACAGGGTCACGCTAAATTTTTATATGATTCGCATGCTCCTGCAGTGTAACTCGGTCACTCTGTAGTCAAAGCCATATAGGGCCATGATAAATTGTTATGTGCTTCGCCTGCTCCTGCAGTGTAACTCGGTCACTCTGTAGTTATAGCCATACAGGGCCTCGATAAATTTTTATGTGCTCAGCCTGCTCCCGCACTGTAAGTCGGTCACTCTGTAGTCACAGCCATACAGGGCCACAATAAATTTTTATGTGCTTCACCTGCTCCTGCAGTGTAACTCGGTCACTCTGTAGTCACAGCCATACAGGGCCACAATAAATTTTTATGTGCTTCGCCTGCTCCTGCAGTGTAACTCGGTCACTCTGTAATCACAGCCATACAGGGCCACGATAAATTTTTATGTGCTTCGCCTGCTCCAGCACTCTAACTTGGTCACTCTATAGACACAGCCATACAGGGCCACAATAAATTTTTATGTGCTTCGCTTGCTCCCGCACTGTAACTCGGTCACTCTGTAGTCACAACCATACAGGGCCACGATAAATTTTTATGTGCTTCGCCTGCTCCCACACTGTAACTCGGTCACTCTGTAGTCACAGCCATACAGGGCCACGATAAATTTTTATGTGCTTCACCTGCTCCTGCACTGTAACTCGGTCACTCTGTTGTCACAGCCATACAGGGTCACGCTAAATTTTTATGTGCTTCACCTGCTCCTGCAGTGTAACTCGGTCACTCTGTAGTCATAGCCATACAGGGCCACGATAAATTTTTATGTGCTTCACCTGCTTCTGCACTGTAACTCGGTCACTCTGTTGTCACAGCCATACAGGGTCACGCTAAATTTTTATGTGCTTCGCCTTCTCCTGCAGTGTAACTCGGTCACTCTGTAGTCACAGCCATACAGGGCCACGATAAATTTTTATTTGCTTCGCCTGCTCCTGCAGTGTAACTCGGTCACTCTGTAGTCACATCCATACAGGGCCACGATAAATTTTTATGTGCTTCGCCTGCTCCAGCACTGTAACTCGGTCACTCTGTAGTCACAGCCATACAGAGCCACGATAAATTTTTATGTGCTTCGCTTGCTCCCGCACTGTAACTTGGTCACTCTGTAGTCACAGCCATACAGGGCCACGATAAATTTTTATGGCCTTCGCCTGCTCCCACAACTGTAACTTGGTCACTCTGTAGTCACAGCCATAAATGGCCACGATAAATTTTTATGTGCTTCACCAGCTCCTGCACTGTAACTCAGTCATTCTGTTGTCACAGCCATACAGGGTCACTCTAAATTTTTATGTGCTTCGCCTGCTCCTGCACTGTAACTCGGTCACTCTGTAGTCATAGCCATACAGGGCCACGATAAATTTTTATGTGTTTCGCCTGCTCCTGCACTGTAACTCGGTCACTCTGTAGTCACAGCCATACAGGGCCACGATATATTTTTATGTGCTTTGCCTGCTCCTGCACTGTAACTCGGTCACTCTGTAGTCACAGCCATACAGGGCCACGATAAATTTTTATGTGCTTCACCTGCTCCTGCACTGTAACTCGGTCACTCTGTTGTCATAGCCATACAGGGTCACGCTAAATTTTTATGTGCTTCACCTGCTCCTGCAGTGTAACTCGGTCACTCTGTAGTCATAGCCATACAGGGCCACGATAAATTTTTATGTGCTTCACCTGCTCCTGCACTGTAACTCGGTCACTCTGTTGTCACAGCCATACAGGGTCACGCTAAATTTTTATGTGCTTCGCCTTCTCCTGCAGTGTAACTCGGTCACTCTGTAGTCACAGCCATACAGGGCCACGATAAATTTTTATTTGCTTCGCCTGCTCCTGCAGTGTAACTCGGTCACTCTGTAGTCACATCCATACAGGGCCACGATAAATTTTTATGTGCTTCGCCTGCTCCAGCACTGTAACTCGGTCACTCTGTAGTCACAGCCATACAGAGCCACGATAAATTTTTATGTGCTTCGCTTGCTCCCGCACTGTAACTTGGTCACTCTGTAGTCACAGCCATACAGGGCCACGATAAATTTTTATGGCCTTCGCCTGCTCCCACACTGTAACTTGGTCACTCTGTAGTCACAGCCATAAATGGCCACGATAAATTTTTATGTGCTTCACCAGCTCCTGCACTGTAACTCAGTCATTCTGTTGTCACAGCCATACAGGGTCACTCTAAATTTTTATGTGCTTCGCCTGCTCCTGCACTGTAACTCGGTCACTCTGTAGTCATAGCCATACAGGGCCACGATAAATTTTTATGTGTTTCGCCTGCTCCTGCACTGTAACTCGGTCACTCTGTAGTCACAGCCATACAGGGCCACGATATATTTTTATGTGCTTTGCCTGCTCCTGCACTGTAACTCGGTCACTCTGTAGTCACAGCCATACAGGGCTACGATAAATTTTTATGGTCTGGGTGAGCACTATTGCCTTGAGGGTCACCACCATGCTGTTGCCCAAGAACTTGTGTTAATGGTGGGATTAGGCAGCCTCAGAGGCATCCATGCATTCTGCCCCTGCTTTTTCCTGTCCATTTCCGTGTTGTTTCCATCATTTTCTGAGGTTTCCAGGTTTTCACCCAGCCTTCCCTAGGCAGAGCCTTGGTCCCCTGCAAAAAATGCTCAAGTCTTCCATTGACTTCAATGGGGTTCGTTATTCGAAACGAGCACCTGAGCATTGGGAAAAATTCGACTCGAATAACGAGCACCCGAGCGTTTTAGTGCTCGCTCATCTCTATTTACAACGTAGTGCACCATGAACATTTGTTTGGTGACTTCTATATCTGTATTTCTCCAGAAATACAGTTTATAAACTAACATGCTTCCATCATAACTAAATTAATGAAGATGATTTACTAGAGATACTGAACTAATCCTTTATAATATGCCAATACACAGTTATTTTGACCAGTTCTTTAGAATTATTTTTCTATTTTCAGCCAAGGCATTAATGATAATTATTAGAATTCTTTAAATTCAGTACACAAAGCTTATAATATTGTACTTGTCAAAGTCAATTGAACACATTTTTCCATCTATTAAGTTTTCATTATCTTATTGTTTTCAAGGAAATTTATCACTCATGGTTTTTTTTTCACTAATTAAAACTACATGTAAACTCTCCCTTTTTTTTTTTTTTTCCTACTGTAGATTTCTTTTTATATCACTATAGGCAGTCATCTTGCTTGAGTTACTCATAACAGCATTCAGAGCTATGTTTTAGAGGGTGTTGTTTTTTTTTTTTTTTTTCTTTAGAAATCCTTTTTTAGAGGTCACTGGGGGGAGGAGGAAGCTGTCACAATCACCTAATGCAAATAGGATGATCTTGCATTATGCATTTCATATTTGTAAGAGGTTGTTCACATATCAGTTATTTGATCAGTTATTTCCATCAGTTATTGTGAGCCAAAACCAGGAGTGGACACTAAACAGAGATCAGATATAATGAAAAGATTTGCACCTGTTTGGTGTTTTTGACCCGCACCTGGTTTTGGCTCACAATAACTGATCAAATAACTGATATGTGAACAACCCCTTAGCAGTCCTGATTTTGTTTCATGGGTGTTCCTGGGAGGTTTAAGGATGTTCCTAGGGTGGGAGTTGGATGAACCAAAATAAATATTGGTAACTATGCTATATATAAAGAATGCATTAAGTATATTACAGGGCTTTATTTTTGTATATATGGTTAGTAACATGGATAAATGAAAAAAAACATTACTGCCAATTCAGTAAAAAAACAAAAAGCAAAACAACAACTTGATTTGAATACTAAATATTTTACCTAATTCAAAATTTTAATCAATTCCGAATACGTATGCAATAATCCCTTTTCATGTGTACATGGTTAGCTAATAGTGTGAGTGAAGCACTTGGCTTCAGGGTTGTATTTCTAGCTGGTGCCATCCTAGGCTCTATGAGGGCGAGGATGAGGGGAGTGATAGATGGAGTACATGCTGTCTACGGTGGGCACAGAGGTGGGCTGGGAATTTTGAAATATCCTCATCTTGTAGGCAAGCCCAAATAGACAGTGGGGCTGACACGAGTAGGTGGGGTCAATTCAAGTAGGTGGAGCTAGCATGTACATTGAGCGAGCAATACCTGAGAGGGTCAGTATTTTGGCCTACAAGTTGGTATTTGGTTCTGCAGCTGAGCCAGATACTAAAGTGCAGCACAATATAATGGCCCAGAAGGACTAAATACCACAGTGCAGAACAATATACTGCCTCAGCAGAACCAAATACCACAGTGCAGCATAATATAATGCCCCAGCAGAACCAATTACCAACATACAGCATAAAATACCACCTCAGCAGAATTTCTTGTTCAACTGTGGTATTTGGTTCTGCTGGGAAACTATTTTGTTCTGCACTGTGGTATTTGACTCTGCTGGGGCAATATTTTGTTCCACACTGTGGTATTTGGTTCTGGGGCAGTATATTGTGCTGCACTTTGGTATTTGGTTCTGTTGTGAAACCAAATACTACAGTTCAGCTCAACATCGTTTTTCGGCCTTTTGGCTAAGATCAAGTGCAGTATCTGTTCGCAGAGAACCGCATGAAGGATCCAGTAGTAATAATGCCCCTATAGTGCCTCCAGCAATAATAATACCCCATATATTTCCTCCTAGTAATAATTTCCTCTAACATGCTTCTTCAGTTCCAATCACTGCAATACTATGGAACTCAATGGAGCTTATCCCGTCTAGCAATGGATAGGTGGTGGTCTTCATCCAATACTTCATAATCCAATCTTCAAAAGATAAAACAATTCTCACCCCTCACCGCTCAACACTTACCATAAAATACTTTATTTATAAATCCTTAAGTTACATAGGCTTTAAAGTGCAGAATGCCAAACTGAGGCGGCGGCCACTTCACGCTTACTGCGCTTCCACAGGCCTCTACACATAAAGCTTAATGTGTCTTAATTATTCACACCCTATACTGATGTCACTTCATGTCAGTAAAACGGTGGACATATAAATAACATACAATTACAAGAGTTTTACATTAATGCAATTAGCCATCATCTTACAGTGTAGAAATACACTGAGGTTGTTCTTGTCATTTAGTCCTAATGCTCATATCGCGTTGCATCTAATAATCCAGTATTAAAGCCGACGAACTTTAATACTTCAGGATCGCTATTATGCATCTGGCTGATATGTTCAATCAGACGTAGGGAACCTCTGTCTGTGTTCATCAAGTTGAAATGTTCCCTGACGCTCTCAAATAAACATCTAATTGTCTTTCCTATATAAAAATGACCACAAGTGACAACAGAGAACATACACTACAAATTTTAGCAATCAATAAAATGTCACACCTTATGCTCTATAACTCCTGTCATCAGAAACCGCATCTCCATGTTATACTTACAGAAGGAACAACTACCACACTTGTATTTACCTTTTGGAATAGATGATGTAAACCAGTCTTTTTTGGTGATGAATTAGCTTCTGACTAGTTTGTTTCTAATTATAGTATTCCTCCTGAATGTGATCAAGGGGTTTTTAACCATGAATTTCATGCTTCAATATGTGCCAGTTTTTAAATATAACTCTGCGTACAAATCTATTATTTTCTCTTTGTTTTATTTCTTTGTCCAAACAGTAAATATATCTGTGTTATCAGCTCTATCTATAGCTTTATTCAGTTCTTTACTTTGATAACCTCTTTGCAATAATCGTGCCTTCAATTCCTGAACTTGATATAAAAAAATCAGCGGGTTATTTATTAAGACATGCGTTTAAGAGGCCGGTCTTAATAAGGCCCTGCGCTGGTAGTGGATCTGCCAAAGTTATGTAGAAGCGCTGCTCGCTTCATAACTTTGGCGGATCCACTGCCGCTTCTAAGTCTATGTAGATTTAGACCAGGGGTGCACAACCTACGGCCCGGGGGCCACATGCGGCCCTTGATACCATTCTGTGCGGCTCCCAACCATCTGATAACAGACATGGATGTCTATGTCTTGTGGCTGCTCACATGTATTTTTCATGTATTCTCCCATTAGATGGGAGTCCTGGAACTGTATCTAGACATTAATGGTATATACTGTGTGTTCAATATACCATAAATACAGTATTTAAGTTCTTACTACCCCTTTAAATTTTATTTTCGCCCTCGTCATTGATATAGTCTGGCAATGTGGCCCCTAACCAGAAAACGTTGTGCACCTCTGATTTAGACCATTTTTCTATATCTAAAACAGGCGTAGAAAATGATGAAGGAGACAAGCCCACACCACGGCCACTTTTTTAGACCTGGTCTGAGCAGGGAAAAGTCACAGATTATGGTGCAAAGAACCTTTGTGCTGCAATCTGCACCGGACATATGCCTCATATAGGCGTATTTCTGTTAGTAAAAACTCGCCACCTCCAGTGTCTTGACTGTTTATAGTCTAATGAACTGACCATATGGGACTATGTAGTCTAATGAACAGGCCATATGTATTGTTTTACACTGGGGGGGTTGAAATCTTCTAAAATGTAATAGTGAGTCAGTGGCATTGGGTTTCCTATACCCTTAGTTATTACAGTACCATTATCCACAGTAACTAGAACGTCTAAAAACTCAATAATATTGTCTCAAAATATCAATGTGAATTTCATATTCATCTCATTTCCTTATACAGCAGTCCAAATACTCCTCAAATTGTTCCCGTGACCCAGACCAAATGATAAAAATATCATCGCTATAACTCAAAAACTTTTTTATGTACTTAATATTGTTTTTTTCGCTTTATATGCAATACTTTTTTCCCCCAAAAGTAGGGAGAAAATGGCTGTGCATCTTATAAAGCGAATACTAGTGAGTGCTTCCATTATGGAAGCGCTCACTAGTATGCATTAGGTGCATGTGCTTCCGATACTTACCCTCCCTGGTCTTTTTGCTGGGGCCGGCACTGCAATGTCCTGAACCCGTACAGCGTCAGGACGTAGTGTGCGCACTATGACCTGACGCTGCATGCAGTCAGGTGACGGTGCAGCGCCGGCTGGAGAAGACACAGGAGCACGACTTCTGGCAGAGATGAAGAGGAGCCATGGCGCAGGAGCGGTAAGAGGAGTTTTTTATTTTAGTCTGATAGGGGTCTGAAAGGGCTGATCTGAGGTCTGATGGGGGTCTGAAAGGGCTGATCTGAGGTCTGATGGGGGTCTGAAAGGGCTGATCTGAGGTCTGAAAGGGCTGATCTGAGGTCTGATGGGGGTCTGAAAGTGCTGATGGGGATCTGAAAGGGCTGATCTGAGGTTAGATGCGGGTCTGACATGGAGGGCTGATATGAGGGTCTGATTTGATGTCCTGATATTTATGGGTGATCTGATATTAGGATCTGATATGAGGTCTGATGAAAAATATTTTTTTCTTATTTTCCTACTCTAAAATTTTATAAAGCAAAATATATGGTAAATGGATTATAAACTGAAAAAATATATCTTTCTTCAAAAATAGCTAGATACATACAGTATTTGCAAAAGTACATGCTACAGGAGTCCCCATGGTCATACCATTCATCTGGCAATACCACTGTTCCCCAAACCTGAATGTATTGTTAGACAGGACAAAATCAAGAGCTTTCTGTACAAATTCCAAGTATGCATTACTTTTATCTGCATTTTTTAATATATCACACACCACATTCACATGTAAATCATGTGAAATGCGTGTGTAAAGGCTGTCTACATCTATGGAGGTTACAGTAACTTGAAATCATCCTGACAAACAATCCCATCCTGTCCCCTCAAAAATGCATTGGTGCATAGAGCATAGACAATCTAGATATTTAGAAAGTGGCTCAGTGATGGAAACTATGGCAGCCACAATGGGATAACCAGTGTGAGAATCTATGGATTTGTGAAGCTTGGGCGGACAATACCAGGTTGGTTTACAGGGGTTCAAGGGAAACAACTTTTCGACAGTCTTTTTGGTCAACATCCCATTCTCCACATATCTAAGCAAAAGGGTCAAAAGGGTTTTGTAAATTAGATTGTATGTTGCTGGTGGGATTGCAAGTCAATTTTGTATAAGTATGGCTGTCGTAACTGTCTCTCCGCCTCCACTAGGTAATATTGTTGGTTTTTTTTTAAATCAAAACTCTTGATTGCTTTCAGGAGGAATACTAATTAAAAAACAAACTAGTCAGAAGTGATTTCATCACCAAAAAGACTGGCTTAAATCATCTATTACAAAATGTAATTACAAGCGCTATGGTTGTTCCTTCTGTAAGTTCAGTGCCTTGAAAATGCATGCATACCCCTTGAACTTTTCCACATTTGTACATGTTACACCCACAAACTTAAATGCATTTTATTGAGATTTTATGTGATAGGCCAACACAAAGTAGCAAGCATGTGTGAAGTGAAAAGAAAATTATGTATTGTTTTCAAAGATTTTAATAAATAAAAATCTAGAAAGTGTGGCATGCATGTTAGGCCGCTGAGGCACAAATAAAATAAATAAGTGACTCTGCCACTTGGCAGAGTCACTGGGGATCACTGGACCCAAACCCTGGGCAGCCAGACAATAATGACCGCTTCCGAAGGGCGAAATAATACAGAAAGCAAGATACACAATAGTAAAGTAACAGCTTAACAACACGTACTGCGCAACAGTGCTTGAGACTGGAGCCAGAGCTTTGGATACACAGACCTCCAGATGGGAGACGCCCACCGTGTACCCGTGCTCCAGGAGGGAGCTATGGCACGGCCGCAAGCGTGGCCTTCAAACACTCAGACTAATTAACACTACACGAGAAGACTGAGACAGTGAAGCAGGTACGGGGACCCATGCACCAGTGCAAGAAGGCACTCAAACATACAAAGCATACAATAGCAGTCGCACATGAACAACAAGGCACCGGCCCTGCCAAGCAGAAGCTCAGGGTTTAAATAGCAGCGAGCTAATTGGCAGGGCGTGGTTACTGACATACTTCCTGTGAACACCTGGCGGAAGTGACATCACCAGAGGTCTCAAGGACCTGGCGCATGACCACTTCCTGTGCCGGACCTTGTTCCCTGCAGTACGACTGTGGGCGCAAGGATACTGCACTGAGATTCGCCCATACCCCTTCACCAACACCCGGAGCCCAGGAGGGCAAGCGACCACTTGCACGACGTCGATGCACGTGCCTTACAGTACCCCCCCCCTGAGGGCCCCCCCTCCTCCTCCAAAAGGCCGCAATAAGATCTGGCGCATTAAGGTTACTTTATGGCTCCCAAGAACGTGCTTCAGGCCCAAACCCAACCCAGTCCACCAAGTAGGACGTGGTACCTCGTATGGTTCTAGAGTCAAGAATCTCCCGTACCTCATACTCAGCCTCAACAGCTTCAGTCTCCTCTTGTACCGGAGGAGAAAATCTATTAAGCCGTACTGGTTTTAGAAGCGACACATGGAAAGAATTCACAATTCTCCAGGACCGAGGCAACTTAACACGGTAAGTGACAGGGTTGATTCGACGCAGGACCTGAAAAGGACCGACGTAGCGAGGTGCGAACGTCAAAGAGGCCACACGGAGCCAGATGAATCTAGAAGACAACCAAACCAGATCTCCAGGCTCAAACTCAGGACCACTAGAACGCCTGTGGTCAGCTTGCTGCTTCATCTTAGCTTTAGCAGCTGCCAAAGATGACTGAGTTTGTTGCCATACCTCTTGTAGATGAGAAGCGAAATCCGCTACGGTGGGCACTTCTGCTGTGACGGCCATTGATAAAGGAAGGCAAGGGTGTTGCCCATTCTGAACAAAAAAGGGGGTTTTACCTGTTGCATCGGAAACAGAGTTATTAGCGGCAAACTGTGCCCACGTCAGTAGTTCAGACCAATTGTCATGTCTTGCCGAAACGAAATGACGAAGGAAGATCTGAAGAGACAGATTCACTCTCTCCGCCAAGCCATTAGTCTGAGGATGAAAGGCCGAAGAGAGATCTACTTCAACTCCCAGCAAATGACATAATTCCCTCCAGAACCTGGAAGCGAACTGAGGACCTCTGTCTGATACAATCCGTCTAGGCAAACCATGCAGATGAAAAACATGGCAAAAAAACAGTTCCGCCAGACAAGGAGCGGAGGGCAACCCAGGTAGGGCGAAAAAATGGCAAGCATGAGAAAATAGATCCGTCACTATCCAGATCACAGTATTTCCCTCAGAACGGGGAAACCCCGTCAGGAAGTCCATAGCTATGTCCTGCCAAGGACTCTCTGGGACTTGCAAAGGCATTAATAACCCCGATGGTTTCTGACGGGATGGTTTGTTACGGGCACATGCGGTACATCCCTGAGTGAATGCACGCACATCCCGGCCGAGACCTGGCCACCAGTAGTATCGTGAAATGAGTTCCACTGTTCTTTTGGGACCTTGATGCCCAGCCAGCCGAGAAGTATGCCCCCAGGAGAGAATCTCCTGTCTGCGAGAAGCTGGCACATAAGTCTTGCCAGGAGGCAACTGACACAGACCAATTGGGTTTAGAGACAACAACTTCTTGGGTGGAATAATAGCACGTAATTCAGGTTCAGTTCCGTGGGCATCGAAAGAGCGGGACAAAGCGTCCGCCCTTACATTCTTGTCCCCGTTAACAAAGTGCAGAACAAAACTGAAACGAGAAAAGAAGAGTGCCCACCTTGCCTGCCTAGAATTAAGTCTTTGCACAGATTGTAGATATAAAAGATTCTTGTGATCAGTGAAAATCTGGACTGGGAATATGGCCCCTTCAAGAAGATGTCTCCATTCTTCTAGGGCCAGTTTAATCGCTAATAGCTCACAATCCCCAATACTATAATTTTGCTCTGCTGGATTGAAAGCCTTAGAAAAGAACCCGCAAGACAATTTTGTCCCCTTGCCATCTTTCTGGTACAGAAAGGCTCCAGCCCCCACAGAAGATGCGTCTACCTCTACAAAGAAGGGACGCAGGGGATCAAGGCGGTGAATCACCGTTGCAGACAAAAAAGCCTCTTTAAGGGCAGCGAAGGCGCGCTCCACCTCTGGTGTCCATTTACCGGGGTTAGCCCCATTTCGTGTCAGGGCCATGAGAGGAGACACTAAAGACGAGAAGTGAGGTATGAAACGTCTGTAATAGTTAGCGAAACCAAGAAACCTCTGCACCGCCTTCAATGACTGTGGCTTTGGCCAAGACACAATGGATCTGAATTTGTCTGGATCCATCTGGAGTCCCTGTCCAGATACAATGTATCCGAGGAATGCTAACTGAGTCTTTTCGAACTCACATTTCTCAAGTTTTGCCTAGAGATGGTTACATTGGAGACGGCGCAATACTCCCCTTACCATGCATCTATGAGAAGACAAATCACCGGAAAATATAAGAATGTCATCCAGATACCCTACCACAGCAGTGGTTAAGAGATCTCTAAAGATGTCGTTGAGGAAGTCTTGAAATACTGCCGGAGCGTTACAAAGTCCGAATGGCATTACCAAATATTCGTAATGACCGTCTCTGGTGTTGAATGCGGTCTTCCACTCATCTCCTTTCCGAATTCGGATCAAATTGTACGCTCCACGCAGGTCTAATTTAGTGAAGACCGTAGCACCTTGAAAGCGATCGAGCAACTCGGAGATGAGTGGAAGAGGGTACCTGTTTTTAACTGTGATGTCATTCAATCCTCTATAATCTATGCATGGACGTAAAGTCCCATCTTTTTTAACCACAAAAAAGAAGCCCGCCCCTGCAGGGGAGTTAGATTTTCAGATGAATCCCTTCTCAAGGTTCTCCTTGATATAAGCTGACATGGCCTCAGTTTCGGGTAACGAAAGAGGGTACACTCTACCATGGGGGGGGGGGGGGTGTAGCCCCCGGAATCAGCTCAATGGAGCAGTCATATGAGCGATGTTCAGGTAAAGTGTCAGCTCCTTTCTTACTAAAAACATCGGCGAATGCAGCATATTGGGGAGGTAACCCCTGAAGCTCTGCCGCGATGGGCAGTGACTTCACAGGAGTCACTTTAGTCATACATTTAGTTAGACAGTGTGTACCCCACTCTTTGACTTTGCCAGAAGTCCAGTCCAGTATAGGGGCATGCAACCTCAGCCACGGAAGACCAAGAAGAATGGGATGAGGTAAGACCAGGAGCGATAAAGTCTCCCTATGTAAAGCTCCTACCTGGATCACTATAGGGACTGTCATGTGTAATACAAGTGTCTAATTTGGAGCCATCCACCACAGATATACTTATACTGGAAGAGAGTGGTTTGGTTGGAATTCCGAGTCTCTGGGTCAATTTAAGGGAAATAAAATTGCCCAAAGCTCCGGAATCAATGAAGGCCCTGGAGGGTATGGCCCTACCATCAACCCAGATTAGAACCGAAAATGTACATTTTGTGGAGGATTGTGCTATTCCACCTAGAGAGGTACCTCCAACAGTCTCTAGGTGTGCCCTTTTCCCGACTTTTGAGGACATTCAGGAGCATAGTGGCCCTGTCTCCCACAAAAATGACAGGTCACTTCACGTCTACGAGGACGGACTCTGTCTACCTCCATCAGTTCCCCATGGGGAATTTCGGGCTGAGAGAAGGCGGGAGCGAGTTGAATTTGTCTTCTCACCTGCGCTTGCTCATGGCGGCGTTTTGACAGACGACGATCGATCCTAGTAGCTAGGTTGATAAAACTACTGAGAGTGTTAGGCCTCTCTCTGCCAGCTAGCTCGTCTTTAATGGTAGTGCTTAGACCTGCTTCGAAGATAGTGAGTAGCGGAGCATCCGGCCACGCGAGCTCTGACGCCAAGGTCCGGAATCGGATTGTATACTGAGCCACCGACTCCGTTCCCTGGAGTAATTCCAGTAAACTGGAACCGGCAATGACCTGCGGATCTGGACCCTGAAACACTTCCCTGAGACAAGAGAGAAAGTGGGGTAAGGAGGTGACGCAAGGATCTACTCTTTCCCATAATGGAGTCGTCCAAGCCAGCGCCTGCCCAGATAGCAGAGAGATAATGAACCAAGAAGCTCTCTGGATTTAACTGGAATTGGATTTGGCATTGGCTCAGGAAACCTCTACACTTCTCCTGTTTTCCACTAAATCGTGCGGGGATGGATAATTTAGGCGGTCGGTGGGTTGAAACAGAAACCCGGGCGTCAACAGGGGCAGTAGTAGTATTAGCCACGGTTGCGGCGTGCTGCTCCAAAGCCTGCAACCGACCGTCTAGTGTGGAAAAGAAATCTGCATTATGCCCCGAAAAGGCGGCAGCTCGTTGCTCCATCTCCTGCATGCGCTGTTCCCACAGTTTTACATATGCCTGCATAGACGGAGTAATCGGGTTCGACATTGCGCCGGCGGATCCCTGGCCGGTGCCTACTGTTAGGCCACTGAGGCACAAATAAAATAAATAAGTGACTCTGCACTCAAACATACAAAGCACCATACAGCGTCAGTAGCAAAAGGACCAGACCGAATAGCAGTCGCACATGAACAACAAGGCACCGGCCCTGCCAGCAGAAGCTCAGGGTTTAAATAGCAGCGATCTAATTGGCAGGGCGTGGTGCCTGACATACTTCCTGTGAACGCCTGGCGGAAGTGACATCACCAGAGATCTCAAGGACCTGGCGCATGACCACTTCCTGTGCCGGACCTTGTTCCCTGCAGTACGACTGTGGGCGCAAGGATACCGCACTGAGATTCGCCCATATCCCTTCACCAACACCCGGAGCCCAGGAGGGCAAGCGACTGTGTGCACGACGTCGATGCACGCTCCTTACAATGCATGTATTCATCCCCCCTGAGTCATTTTGCTGCAATTACAGCTACAAGTCTTTTGGGGTATGTCTCTACCAGCTTTGCACACCTAAAGGCTGAAATTTTTTCCCATTCTTCTTTGCAAAATAGCTCAAGCTCAGTCAGATTGGATGGAGATCTTCTGTTAACTGCAATTATTGCCAAAGATTTTCAATAGGATTTAGGTCTGGACTTTGACTGGTCTATTCTAACACATGTATATTGTTTGATCTAAACAATTCCATTGTAGCTCTGGCTATATGTTTAGGGATTTTGTCCTGCTGGAAGGTGAACCTCTACCAGGTTGTCCCCATTATTAACCTGTATTTAGCTCAGTCCATCTTCCCGTGAACTCTGACCAGCTTCCCTGTCCCTGCTGAAGTAAAAACATCCCCACAACTTGATGAGTCCACCACCATGTTGATGGGATGGTGTGTTCAGGATGATGTGTAAAGTTAATTTTCTGCCACACATAGTGTTTTACATTTAGGCCAAAAAGTTCAACTTTGGTCTTATCTGTCCATAGCATCTTCTTCTACATGTTTGCGGTGTCCCCTACATGGCTTGTGGCTTCTTCTTGCCACTCTTCCACTTATTAATCATGGAGTACATGATTAATAGTTGTTCTATGGATAGACTCTCCCACCCGAGCTGTGGATCTCTGCAGCACTTCCAGAGTGACCATGGGCCTCTCGGCTGCTTCTCTAATTAGTGCTCTCCTTGCTTGGGCTGTCAGTTTAGGTGGACAACCATGTCTTAGTAGGATTGTAGTTGAGCCATACTCCTTCTATTTTCAGATAATGGATAAAACAGTGCTCCATGAGAAGGATATTTAACCTAACCCTGCTTTACATTTTTCCCCTGACCTGTCCGATGTGTTCTTTGGTTTTCATGAAGATGTATGATCACTAATGTTCACTAACAAACAGAAACAGCTGTGGTTATACTGAGAATAGGTTACACACAGGTGAACTCTATTTACTAACTAGGTGACTTCTGAAGGTAATTGGTCACACTGTATTATTTAGGGATATCAAAGTCCCGGGGGCTGAATACAAATGCAATGCATACTTTCCAGATTTGTATTTACTAAAAATGTTGAAAACCATGTATCATTTTCTTTTCTCTTCACACATACTTACTACTTTGGGTTGGTCTTTCACATAAAATCACAATAAAATGCATTTACATTTGTGGGTGTAACGTGAAAAAAATATGAAATAGTTTAAGGGGTAGGAATATATTTTTAAGGCACTGTATAACATGCAGAGGTGGTTTCTGATGATAGGAGATATCAGGCAGATGCATAATAGTGATCCTGGAGTGTTGAAGTTCGCCATCATAGAGAGTGTTAACACTCCCAGAAGAAGAGGAAGAGATTGAAATAGAATTCTACTCCAGAGGGAGGCAAGCTGGATTATTAGATGCAACATGATGGGAGGACATGATGATTAGGACTAAATAATAAGAAAGACCTCAGTGTATTTCTAGAATGTAAGATGATGGCTAATAGCATTAATGTAAAAATCTTGCTATTTTGTATGTTATTTATATGTTCACTATATTACTGGCATGAAGTGATATCAGTATAAGGTGTGTATAATTAAGACACACCTAGCTTCCTGTGGAAGCGCAGTCAGGGCGAAACAGCCATCATCTCTGTTTGGCATCCTGCACTTCAAAGCTTATGTCATTTATAGATTTATGAAGAAAGAAAGGATTTTATGGTGAGTGCCACATTGTTTCATCTTTTGAAGATTGGCTATCCCCTATAATGCCCTTATTAAAAATGCCTCCATTGATGCTCTATATAGTGTCCAAGTATTAAAGGGAGTCTGTCACCTCATTTTCACCTATATAACTAACAGCACTGCCACACAGAAAATTGCATACACATCCCAGACATACTGTACCTGTGTGCACTTTGTGTCTGTATTACATGTCCAGAAAAAGCACTTTTATTCTGCAGGAAAACAGCTCCCAAGTGCCCGGCTCTGCTGCTGCAAGTGCCCAAAGCAAACCAGACTGAAGAGGGGAGGGGTGCTTTAGCTGCTCATATCTTGGGATTGGTAGCAGATAGAAAAATGTTCTGACCTTCTTTGAAAGTTCGCATTCCAAGCTTTCAAATTATACCAAAATCACAGCATTATATCCAGTATATTAGAAGATATAGCTGTTATAAATCGAGTCGGAAGAGGAAGCTGTTTTTAGTTTCACTTTCAGCCGGGCACTTGGGAGAATAAAAGTGCTTTTTCTGGACATGGAATACAGACACACAGTGCACACAGGTATGTCTGGGATGTGTATGCAATCTTCTGTGGGGCACTGCTTTTAGTTATATAGGTGAAAATTAGGTGACAGACTCCCTTTAAAAGTCCCCAGTTATGTCCCCTTGTAATTGTACTTGTAATACTATTACTATATAACTTGTAATAATATTATAGGTTATAGTTACTAGAAATTAGTTGTTGATCCAGGGAGTTATTCTGATTGCCTAATTGGAGTTGGGAAGGATTTTTTTTCAAGTGGGGAAAATTGGCTTCTACCTCACAGGGGTATTTTTGCCTTATTCTGGATCAACTTACAGGATAATAGGCTGAACTGGATGGACAGATTTCTTTTTTTCAGCCTAACATAAACTATGTTACTATAATGTCCCAATGATAAAAATGCCCCACTGATGCCTCCTATTGTACCCCACAATTAAAATGCCCTGAGTGATGCACCCCATAATGTCTTTTTTAAATATCCCTCAGTGATGCCTCCTATAGTGTCCAAATATTACAAATGCCCCAGTGATGACCTCTGTAGTTTCTCAGTATTAAAAATGCCTAGTGATGCCTCCTACTGTAACTCAGAATTAAAATGGCTCGAGCTATGCTCCCTATAGTGTCTTATTATTAAATATACCCTATAGTGTCTAAGTATTAAAAGTTCCAGTGGTGTCCCCTGTGGTGCATCCAGTATTAAGAATGCCCAAGTGATACCTCCTATAGTGCCCTATTACTAAAAATGGCCCCAGGGATGCCCTCTATAGTGTCCAAGTATTAAAAATGCCCCAGTCATGGCCCCTATAGTTTCTCAGTATTATAAATGTCCCAGTGATGCCTCCTATTGTACCTCAGTATTAAAATGACCCCAGTGATGCCCCCCTGTGTCCTGCCTCAGTACTTAACTGCAGCAATGTCCTGAGAATGGCAATAAAATTCAGGAGTTAAATTCAGGAGGTGGACTCATGGACATGCAATAGAGTCTGCTGCTCCCCCCCCCCACCGACACACACACACTTCATGGTGCCTTAGGTATTCTAATGGTGAATATGGTTCTGCTTGTGCTTGGCACTAGTGGACCATAGGGCACTTTACTGATAATGTGATTTCTACACAGATAATTAAGGATAAGCTGTATAGGAAATGGGTCTAACTTTCAATATCAGAAACAGTCAAACAATCAAAGCCTTTTAGTAATCCTGTGCAACCTTATTAACAAATGATCATAGATGCCTCAAGCACGGAGACCTACAGTCATCTTCCAGCAGAGTATTCACATCATAAAAAGCTGTCTATATATTTTACTTCTTTATTTGTCAATTTAACAAATACAAAACAATGTATAAAATAAGATATCACAAACACAAAAATACATGTTTCCCAAACCCCATGTGTTGCCAACTGCTGAGGGGAAAAAAAGGAATTAAAACAATGAAACATATAGGCTTCAGGATAATGGTTTAGATCAAGTGTACTTCTCACTTTAACTCTGTTTATGCCTTAGATTTAAAATTGTTCATACAATAGCCCTCATGCAAAAAAGTGAATGCAGAAAATTGTATACAGATTTAATGTATTCATTTCCTAACATTCTCTTAACTTGAAAGCTGCAATCTGAAAATTGCTATGGGCTATGCTGCCATTGCCCTAGTTTTCTAACTGTACATGAGGCCCACAGTGTTCTCTACAGCAGTAAACAACACCGTTATCAAAGGCTGAACTAAGCAGGACTCTCAGCAAAGTTGTACAGGAGATATGTCATCATGTTCTGTCAATAACAAAGTGACACATTCACCTTCAGCGCCATAGTGGCATCTCTACACAGAATTGGGAGTGGTTGTGACAACTGCAACGAAGTGTATATCTTGCTTCTGTATGTAAATATTGCAAGGAAAGGTGAAAAATTAGTTTGCAAATGAGTTCTCTAATAGAAATAAATTACTTACCATTTTAAATTCACTTTATTTTTTTTCAATAATTATTGCATTTTTTGCTAGGGTTTTACTTTAAAAATAGCATTATAGCCAAATATACATTTTTTTTATTTTTTTTTTTACAAACTATGCATTGTTGGATACAAACTATAGATCTGAGTATATAGGTGTATATAAATTTTATACTTTATACTACTGTATATAAAGAACTGTTCTCATAGTTGGTAGCCAATTAAACAGTCAGTGCAGATACATATGCATTTTGGTCCTTTAAAGATGGAAGAATTGAATGACAATGGACTCTTGAGAGAGAGAGGAGTTCACAGAATGAGAGTTTCATAAAACAATCCAATATCTGATATTGTCTCCTACAAAAAAAGGGATCTAATACAACTTAGGCTACTTTCACACTAGCGTTTTTAATTTCCGGTATTGAGTTCCGTCATAGGGGCACAATACCGGAAAAAAACGCTTCAGTTTTGTCCCCATTCATTGTCAATGGGGACAAAACTGAACTGAAGACAACGGAATGCTCCTGAAAGCATTCCGTTCCGTCTTCAGACCAGAGAACAAACCGCAGCATGCTGCGATTTTCTCTACGGTCCAGGCATCCGCACCAAGACGGATCTGGAATGACCCCCAATGCAAGTCAATGGGGACGGATCCATTTGGTGTGACACACCAGTAATCCGGATCTGTCCTCCATTGACTTGCAATGGGGGGTCATTCCGGATCCAGCTACACATATACAGAAATACATACAGACATACATACATACATACACACACATACACACAAACACATACATACTTACATACTCCAGCCAGGGACGCCGTCAGCATGTCTTCACGCGCCTCCTGCACGCAGCTATGACGTTTCCCCACTGCGCCCAGCAGAGGGGGCTGTGGGGAATCGTCATCACTGCGCGCAGGAGGCGCGTGAAGACGTGCTGCCAGAATCCCTGGCTGGAGTATGTAAGTATGTATGTGTTTGTGTGTATGTGTGTGTATGTATGTTCTCTGTGCCAACATGTGTGGGGCCGGAGCGCTGCTCCGGCTCCACACATGTATCAGCGGCAGTACGGATCCATCGGCACCCTTTAGGTGCCGGATCCATGCTGCCGCTAGTGTGGAAGAAGCCTTAATCTTTTATTAGTCCATCATTCAACCATCCACCTTCCAACAGCCTTTATCTTATCTCTTCTTGTCTGCAGAGTGATAACACTTCATAAACCTCCTCATCAGAAAATCCACTGATAATACCATAGACACTAGACAGACAGGAGGCAGGAGGAGGAGGATGTGGCTTCAGTTTCTATATGGGTATTTTAGTGAAACATTGAGGGGGAAAATGATATTGCATCAGAAAGAGCCTCCACACTCAGCAAGACCCAAAATATGAACTCTTTAATGACAAAGGATATGTGTTTTTAGGCTACTTTCACACTAGGGTTTTAAAATTCCAGTATTGAGTTCCGTTATAGGTTCTCAATACCGGAATAAAACGCTTCAAAACTGAACTGAAGACAACGGAATGCTCCTGAAAGCATTCCGTTCCGTGTTCAGAGCGGAGAACAAACCGCAGCATGCTGCGGTTTGCTCTCCGGTCCAGGCATCCGCACCAAGACGGATCCGGAATGACCCCCAATGCAAGTCAATGGGGGCGGATCCGTCTGGTGTGACCACAATGGTAACCGGATCCGCCCTCCATTGACTTTCAATGGAGTTCATGACGGATCCGACTACACATACACACAATACACACATACAGTACAGACATAGACATACACATAAACATACACAGACATATACACATACAAATACACATACATACTTACATGCTCCCCGGCAGGTCTTCAGAGCGCCGGAGGGACAGGTCGGCGCGCACAGATGACGATTCCACCAGGCGCCCAGCAGAGGGCGCTGTGGGGAATCGTCACCTGTGCGAGCCGTCCTGCTACTCCGGCGCTCCGAAGACCTGCTGGGAGCATGTAAGTATGTATGTGTATTTGTTTGTCTATATGTGTGTGTGTCTGTGTGTATGTATGTACTGTGTGACATGTGTGGGGCCGAAGCGCATGTCGCTGCGGCAGTCCTGATCCGGCAGCACCCTTCACCTGCCAGATCAGGCCTGCCGCTAGTGTGAAAGTAGCCTTACGCACTGCACCAGTCTCCCATGCAATGCAGGGCAGGAGCTTGGCTCTGACAAGGGAGTCTGGCTCCTTCTTTAATGTCCCAGAACTGCAGGAGCTCTGAGCTGGACAATTTAATCCCTTAGATGGCACAGTCAATAGCGACTGCAGCATCTAAGCAGTTTAGAGGGAGGGAGCTCCCTATGTCTCCCTTCGACACCCCACGAATGAGATCACAGGGTGCCTATATCTTCACATGGCAGACTTGGGCCTAATAAAGGCCTTATGACTGCCTGTAGTGTATGCCCATCAGGCTGCACCTCTCTAGCACTGCTATTATAATACACTATTTAACACACAAACACAAAGGAGTCTCTTAAGGTTCAAATGCTAAAATAACACTTTATTAATATATTCAATTAAAAACATTTTACAGCCCAGACACTTCATAACTATTGGACACTGCTTGACCACTAAAGGTGTACCCTACTGCCGGTATGGGTATGTACTACTATCACTAACAGTGCACACTCCGTTTAAACAAAAATAACGTCATGAGTAAAATTGCACCAAGAAGAAAAATAATAATCACCAAGCATAAGTAACGTAACGTAACCTACCCAATACCAGCAGCAGACACCTTGCCTCCTCGACGCGCGTTTCGCGTATCGCTTCCTCAGGAGAAGACATCAGCAGGGCTCTGCTTACTGCTATTTAAAATACCACTGGCCAATCAGCATTATTGAATCCGATCACGTGGGAAATGTCTTGGCTCTTGGGATTCTTAGCACTTCCACCTGTGTCCGATACCCTCGTGATATCCGCTTCCGCCCGACGCCTGAAGCCCGGGCGGGTGAGGGCAAGCAGGACGGACAATCGCCCGTCATGCTGACATCACCACCCCGTCACTTCCCTGGCAACCAGCCGAAGCGTCCGGGTTCAACCAACAGGTGAAGCGCTTCCCAATAGCCTAGATACCGGAGGTAATATATTTAAAGAGGAATCGCCTTATATCTTCTCTAATAAGTTAACTTGGTGCAATTTTCTCAGAACACAAGTGCATAAACCAATGCATCAATAAATCGGTATACAACCTGTAAATCCCACATAAGCAGGCATAAGCAGTACCAGTGTACTATAGAAACAATCAAAAGATCTTCTGTTAAATTCCTCTTGTGGGACTAGTAACTGGCTAAAAAAGTTAAATAACATTTTAGTAAATAAAAAAATCTCCAAGTAAAAAAAAATGTTTTTCAATTGATTTAAAAAGCTTTTGAATAGAAAAAACAATTGTAACAATGGCAATACACAACTATCATGCAATTTATACTGCAAAAAAAATACAGTTTTTTGCTTATTGTCCACAATAAAAAAACTGAATAAAAAGCCATCAAAAAGTGTTATGTACCCCTAAATGATACTAATGAAAACTACAAGTTGTCCTGAAAAATCAGGCACTCACATAGCTCTGCAGAAATTAAAATAAAACAAGTTATGGGTCTTGGGATGCTGTAATGCAAAAACATTTTCTTTTTTTCTTTTTTTTAGTAGTAAAACGTTAAAAAAACCTATATGCATTTGCTATTGGAGTAACCGTATTGACCAGAGAATAAAGTTATCATGTTATTTGTGCCGCAAAGTGAATGTTGCAACATTTATTACATAAAAGCTAAGTGGCAGTATTGCTGTTTTTTTCCCATTCTCGTGGAGAAAGTTAATAAAAGTGAATCAGTATGATATGTGTACCCCAAAATGGCACCATTACAAACTACTACTTATCTCATACAGCTACATTAATGGAAAAATAAAAAACAGTTATATCTCTTGTAAGGCGGTGATCAAAAAATGAAAAAAAAAATGCTATGTCACTAAGTCCTAAAATCCATACGAAGGAAGGAGTTAAGGTCAGATAACTTCTTTCTAAAGTTAATCTAATATACATCTATAGCTGTGTATGAAGGTATTGTGGTTTGTTTTTTGTAAGTCCCCTTTACACAGGCTGACTGGCCAGGCAATTAATAGGAGCAGACCATTAGTTCCCAATAAATGCCTGATTTTCAGAGGAGAAGAGAGCTGCATTTACATGATTTACATGCAGCAATTACCTCCACTGTATGTGAATCAGTGATTGCTATTGCAATCGCTTGTCCCTCTACAGATTCATTGTTTCTGGGCAGCAGTTCCCTGTTTACATTGCATGATTTGGTTTTCAGAAACAATGATTTTGGTTGCTGACTGAAAGATACAATCACGCAAAGCAAATTAGTTCCTTGTTCATTGGGTGACTTCGCCATGTTTACACTAGCCAATTATTGGGAACGAGCTCATATGAGCACTGTATTTGATTCTGTATGCCATACATGTTAAGGGGTTGTATAGAGTGGGCTAACATGCTGAACTTACTTCATAAGCAGGGGTTTCTGGCTGTATAATACAGCAAGCACCTGTTGGCAGCGACCAGGTTCACCAGGTTCGGAGATTTCTCAGATCATGGTCATTTACGTAATCCCTCAGTTGCTGCCAATAGTGACAGCAGCATATGTGGAGATAGACAGTGGACTCCCTCTGTCCTCCGATTTGAGCCCCCATTGCAAAATTACAGGGCTCTGATAGGTTGCAATTACAGCCTGGGGCCTTGTGAAGGATCTTAGGTCTTTCATAGCAAGCTGCCTGAAAATCCATGTCTGAGGAAGGGCCTGACAGGCAACCTGTGAAAATCCCATAGACTGCAATAGTATTCTATTGCAGTCTTTGGGACAAGCAAACCGAATATCATATGTTCAAGTCCCCTAATCCTAAATCCATGTTGAAACTGCATTTTTTATTTTTATTTTGCTCCACAAATAATTTTCCCTGTTTTTTAATACAAGCTATAATAAACTGTATGGTGCCATTAAAATGCCACTTGTCCTGCAAAACATAAGCACTCATATGGCTTTGTGAATGAAAAAATTAAAAGTTTGGAAGATAGAGAGGAAAAAAGCAAAAATGCAAAAAGGTAAATTTGCTATGTTCTTAAGGGGTTAAATAGATTTAAAAAATGAGACTTTTCCCTATAGCAGTGTATCCCACATTCTATGCAAATTGCTAAAGGGAACTTGTCACCATGAAAATGCTATCCAATTTATCAGCTTCTTACTATAGAGAAGCAGGGATATGCTGAGATCTCATAGAGCTCCATAACAGGACATGCAATTCATTAAGATCTGCTGTTGGCAGGTCTCGTTGTAATTGCCCACCAAAGACGTCTCAAATGTGCTTGATGGGAGACAAGTCCAGAGATGCTGCAGGTCATGGTAACATGTTTAGCCACATAGGCTGCTCACAGTAGCACAAGTAACATGTGACTTTGCCTTGTCCTGTGGAAAAACGGCTTATGGGACAATTTGGAGAATTGGCCGGACCTCTAGTTCACGACCAAATCAATGTTACGGCAAACTTTTAGTGTACCTGAAATGAGTAGTACGGGACAGTACTAGTACAGGTGTGATGCTCCTGAGTGAAGGCCTCTTCATGGCAATACAAGACCAATCTCTGCCTATCATTGTGACAGAGACAAAAAGAGGGACACATCGCTGAAGAGGATAGACCTCCATTCCAGCCTCCATTGCCATATTACTGTGCCGCATGATAGTCTGTGCGAGCAATCACATGAAGACAATGGACCAACTGTATCTGAATATTTATCTGGTAGTTTATGTAGATACTGTTTGCCATCCTAAGCTTTGGATGGGACATCTAATTTCAGTAGCAGTACAAAATGGATAACTACATGCTATTCTTCTAATCACATGATCCATCTGGACATAGGTTTACCTCTGTGTGTCTCTTGCTGTCATTCTAGTCCATTGTTCTCCCAATCATCAGGATATACTCTGGATATTCCAGAGTAATAAACCAAGGTCTCTCAGTTCTAGGATTCGATCCCTCTCAGTTTGCAACAAATGGCGATCGAACAAGGCATCTCAAAATCATCCCACTTAACTTAATCTGATTTTTGAGATTTCATGTGGATCAAAAAGTATACTTTGGTTTTATCCTCCTCCCACATGCCACAGATTGGAGCTAGGTGCTTTAAATTTAATCATCTGCAGATCTTAGAGACACCTGCTACTTCCTCATTTTAAATAACCTTACCGCTTGTCCTTCTTGGTGTTTAAATTTTAATTTTGAGAAGTGCTGCTGCTGGAAAATGTCATGGATCTAACTCAAAGACCAAAGAAAATGGAAACAGCTGAGCACCCCCCCTTCCCCTGGGCCCCATAGCAGTTTCATGATCTGCCACTTGGTGAGTATGCCACTGTAAATTAGCATGAGCTGAGAATATTGATATAAAGTTTTGAATGAAAATAATCAATATAAATTACTGTTTATTCTGAATATTTCCCTACAAAACTATATATGAATCTGCTGAATCCCTCCTGCCCTATAACATGCTGCTTGGAGATAAGCATGTTCAACATGACAGGTTCCCTTTAAGTAAAATCATACTGTTGCTGTTGCATACATGTACGTAATTCCAATTTTACTTTATTGCAGTGAAAGAAGAACTAAAGAAAAAAGTTCCAGAGAAGAAGGTTGCCCAAGAGCCCCAAAAAGCAGGTATGAGATACAACAATAGCTAGTTGGCTTGTATCTAACCATGGCTAGAATTTTAACTCTTTGGCAACATATGACGTAACTGTGCATCACATACCCACAGGGAGTTAATGAAGTGGGTATAGGAAATGTATAGCTGATATCAACCTTCAGTGACCAGGATCAGAGATTTTGCTTATGAAACTTTGCTTATGAAACTGCTGACCTGTTTCATGAGTGCTTGGCTGCTGAAGGCTCTTGTGTTGGAATTGCTCTAATTGCTCTATGTGCTCTATGTGCTGGAATTGCTGAGAAAAATTATGTTTTCAGATACACCAATGAACCTCTAGGAATTCAGGGTATGCTTAAGGTGCTAAGGAGGTGTGCACAATTGATGTATTTAAAAAAATAAAAATAAAAAATAGTCTGCCTTTACATATAAAGTAACATTTTGATCTAAAGACTGTAACAGAGCTCAAGTTATTTTTATTTTTATATTACCACTGATGCTCTCCATATATCTTCTATAATAAAGGAGGTGAGGGAGGACATTGATCCTCTCGCTTCTGCACCTTTTCCATTAATCAGCGATCATCTCTGTTCTACTCCTACTCCATTAATCAGCGATCCTCTCTCTTCTGCACCTTCTCCATTAACCACTGATCCTCTCCCTTTTGTTCCTACTCCATTATCGAGCAATCCTCTCCCTTTTGCCTCCTTTTCATGTTCATTATAGCCCCCCCATCCCTCCTTTCCCTTTTTTTTAAGAAACTGCCAATACTCTTCATTGGGCCCACTCTGTATGTCCCTGCTAATCTTCTCCCTTCTGCCCCCACTTAATCAAATAGCCAATATTCACCCTGCTATCCCCATTTCATGCAGTTTACTACCTTTCTGCTGCCCCTTCTCATGCATCTGCTTAGCCTCTCCTTGCTGCCTCTTTTTTCATGCACCTCATTCCTTTCCATCCTGACCCCTTTATGTTTTTCTACAGACCCTTTCCCTTCTGCTGCCTATTTTATTGCCCACCTTTCATTTATTGTTCATCATTTTCATTGGCTTTTTCATTATACCATCTTCAGTGTCATGATTTGCAGGAGGTAGGAGAAATTGTATCTAAGTTAACCAATAGCTCCAAGCACCAGCTGGTGGTTGACATTACACATTGCAACCTTATTTTATCAACAACCTTATTTTTTTGTAACAATTTATATCGCTCTGCGAGTCTTTCCTGCTGCAGAGGCGCATCGCGTTAGTGAGAAGCCCCTATGTGCGCCAACTCTACTACATCTGTAAGTTTTTTTCTACAAAATTGTGTTTCCCTTTCTAGGGATTTTAAAAGGGGCAACAGGAGAAATTTAAATAAAAGACTGTTCATCTCTCAACTATCATGCTCCCTTTCTAAAACTACTGCCCAGCAAACTACTGGGACCAACAGAGTTTATACCACTTCTATCTACATTCATTACAAGTATTTAACAAAATTTGCAGTTATGGATTTAGTCTCATCAGAACAACCCCTTTTCAAGTCATATTAGGATATCATACCAGTCATAGAGCAAGGGGTTCCTCATTAAGCCGTCTTTCTATAAGCCATACCAGAAAGACACAAAAAAGTGACTAATGCTCAAGATCAGTATCCGGTGTTAGTATGTGGGCTCAGGGCTGGAAGAGTAACACTGAGCATTCCTAGTGCTGACTCCTGATCTACTGTACATACTATGAAGGACTTGGCATGACCATACATTAAATGATCACCAAAAGATGACTAGTTGGTACTCATTTAGGGTTTTTCCAGATGTGATTGAAAACACCTCTCTTAGTAATCAGTCAGTATATCTGGATAATGATTTGTTATGTTTAGCTTTTTATCTTAGCCATATTGAAGCAGAGCTGATGATCTATTAGCTGCCATGTCTAATAGAAATCCGAGACAATCACACATATGTCCATAGAGCTGTGCATAGATTGCTGCAACACATTTTTATCTACAAACGAGGGCTTGCTTAGTATACTGATGTGGAGAGCACTTTATAAAGTTTTAGCATTGAAGCTGAGAAGAGTAAAAGCAGTTTGTA